>MJUU01067419.1:15455-109790 GCA_002080025.1 Modiolus philippinarum
TGCACTAGATGATCAGATGGCGGATTGTCCAGTACCATACACTGACATGAAGCCTTTAATTGTTAAATACATTTTAAAGTTATGGCAGGCCAAATGGGATCTGCAAATAAATAATAAACTGCATGGAATACAGTCAGACGTCGGTAAACAAATTGGTTCCTGTGGTAAAAACCGTAGGGAACAGGTAGTGTTGACCCGATGTCGTATTGGACATACTAGAACAACACATAGTTTTATCCTCAACAGTGATGATCGACCTGAATGTATTCCATGCAATTGTCCTTATACAATTCAACATGTTTTAATTGAATGTGTAGATGTTGCCGATATCAGGCGTGATTTTTATTCTGCTGATTGTCTTAAAGACCTATTTACAAACGTCGCTGGCGACAAAATCGTTCAATTTTTAAAAGCAATAAATTTATTTAGTAAGATTTAAATAGATCAATTTTAAACAAGTTTCTAATTTCTAATATTGTTATTGTTAAACCAAAAATTTAATAATATGTTTTTTAACATTTTACACATTTGTTTTACTTGTATAAAGCTATATGGTTTTATATTAATATTTTATGTATTTATTAGAATTTTTCAATAAACCCAACAGTTCTCGCCACAATATAGCTGAAATATTGCTGAAGTTGGCGTAAAACATCAATCAATCAATCAATCAATCAACAACATGCAAGTTGTTTCGTTGTTTAAACAAATTTTTTTATTATAATTAACTTTTGTGGAAAATTAAATATCGATTTATTAATACTTTTTTCCAATACGTTTCTTTGTACTTATAATGTATACTGTATTTTTTCTGAGCAATATTTTATATCGTGACAAGTCATGTATCAAAACAGGCATACAAAAATATATCTCAATATCAAAGTTGTATTTTTACATACATTTGATGTTGATAGTAGTTGAATATCATCCAATGGTATTCGCTGTAAAATACGAAAAATAAATCACGAAAAAACCCGAGGTAAAACAAACTGCGACACATCGTGGAAAACAATTTTGGTTTTACATTTAGATGAATTTAGCTATTTGTTCTCCATCAGTTTTTATATATCTTTGGGTTAATGGTCTTCCAAACGTTTAGATTTTATCTGCACTGAGGAGACATAAGTTGTCGAAATGCGCATATGCAGAAATTAAATTCACAGTTACTTCAGTATTTAGTTATTAGTACAATAATTATAAGTTTAAGATTTGGAATTTCAGGCACTTATTATGTTATGCACAGGGAACGATTACAAATAAACGATGCATAATGGTTTAATTAAAATATGGAAAGTAAAAAATGCATAACAGGAAATACCTACAATGGCTGAAATCAAAAATACATGCCACAATCTGCCAGGGAAGTACACAGGAAAAACAAGTATAAAACAAAAGATAAACGTTGACAACGATAGGAACTCGGACAACCGGACTTGGTACCGGCACTAGCAAGAGCCAGCAGTAGGGTTAAAACGGTTTATGGGTACCAAAACCTCCCCTTTATCTGTCCCGTTTCCCTATTGTATTAAAAAACAATACAGGTAGACTACTAGCTCAATGACCACAATCTTGAAAGTACAACAAAAGACAATACGTAATTTTGAAAGATGTGTCAAAGTGTGCTCGCCGCCAAACTGCCGGCTAGCTCAAGTAGCTTAGTCTGCTGGTAGAACACTTTCGCACTACGGAAGAAAACTCATACTCAAACTTCCCAAAGGGTTTGGTAAAGAATCATCATAAATTTCAGTAGACATCGACAGTATCAGTAAGAGTATGCGTGCAAAATTTTAAGGTCACTAGGTCTCAAAGCTTATTTAACGGACGCAATCAGAATATCTTATCGATATTCCCTATAAAGTAAAGAATATACATCGGCAAACGAATACCGAAGCAAGAAAAGGAAAGGGAAAATCCTAAAATCATAAATCCAACATCACGGCAATTCACAGCAACACGAATTGAGACAGTATGACAATGACAAAACAGATAAACAAAAATGAACAAGAACGCCACAAAACTAAAGCACTAGCAGTGTGAACCCCTATAAAAACTGAGGTATCATCAGGTGCTCCGGAAGGGTAAGCATGATCTGCTCCACGCGTGGCACCCGTCACACTACAAGTGGTTTTGTCACAGTCAGTGTTAGTCTGTCCGGTAACAAAATCTGGATCTACCCAAAAATATCTGTTCTCATTTGTGAATCAGAAACATTGTAATGGTCTGTCAAATCGTGGTGACGACCGTAAAACTTCTGTAGTGACAATTGCAACAGTGACTGAACATACCCTTTATGTATAAGTTTTTGAGACAGTAATTTCGCTCTGTGGACAAAATCGCTGTACACACTACAGGCACGGCAATAGCGAATGAGTTGTGAAATGTACACGCCATATGCCGGAGAAGTGGGAATATTACTGCTCAAAAACGGGAACTTCACTATTGGAAGTCGAAATCATCACGCTTGTAAAGTTTTGTTTTCAGACGTCCAGAGTTGTCAATGTAGAGGTATAGGTGGTGTATCGGTGGTCTCTTTAATTTTGAGTTTATTTGGGTATATAAGTAACTTAATACCGAAGCTATTGTGAATTTAAATTCTGCATATGCGCATACATGAAGGTTATCCTTAAACTGAGGATTATTCAATGAAAGAACATATTCATCTTTATATCGGAAACTGAAATTAAAGGATTTGGCTAGGTTATTGTCTTTTTTTCTGAACTAGCCCTTGTATGAACCTGGCTTCATACGAATAAAGAAACAAATCTGCTAAAAGTGGCGCACAATTAGTCCCCATAGGTATCCCTATTGTCTGCTGGAAAACTTGTCCTCCAAATTCCACAAATATATTATCAATCAAGAATTCAAGCATTGCAATGACATCCTCCTCTGTATACTTTTTGTGTGAATCAGTGTGATGTTTCCAAAATAGGCCCCATCTTTACCTATCAATAAATATGAATATCTTCTTTCACCCTCTTTAGTACAGAAAGACTGATGTATTAAATCCCGGAGTACTGACTTGAGCTTATCGTGTGGAAGAGTAGTATAGAGAGTAGAAAAATCAAATGTTTTTACACTGTTGCAGTGGTGGAGTTCAGTTGAAGATAGATATTCTAATAAGTCTTTTGAGTTTTTGAGAATCCACATCTGATTCACTCCATTTGTTGAGTATACTTTATCACTATATATCTTGAGGCCATCTTTGACTGCAGTAAGTAATGAAGTGAGGAGCTTAGAAAGGGGTTTTGTTGTGCATTTGACAGACCCAGCAATGAATCTCTGTTTATAAGGGCATTTATGTAATTTGGGTACCCAGTAGATACAAGGCAGGTTGTTTTTCTCTTCACTCAAACTGATACCAAAGGAAGACAATACTGATTTGTGATTGTTTAGTATGTCCTCCCTTGATATGGTGGAGATACGTGGGGTTGCCAAATGAATTGTCAATACCCATCTCCTTCATTAAGCAGTCAATGTAGTGTCTTTTGCAGATAAATGTGATGTTGTTTTGGGCCTTGTTAGCCAGAATATAAGTTACTTCCCAGCTTTTCTGGACGTTTAATCAATTTCTGGCATTTTTAACAACATTTCCGTAAAAACCAGGATTAGAAATGCCCTTAGTAATAAACTGTTTACGAGTAACGCCATATTAAGATATCTTATGTTCATATGTATTATAAAACTTCTTAAATATATTCAGCAACTTGTGAAATCTGTAACCCTCTTGTAAACGTTTGGCTGTTATAGTAAGTTACGTTCATTAAAATCGTCAACATTTAAAGAAGTTCGACAAATTGCAAATTTTGTCCCCTTAATATTTTCATATCATGTAGAAAACATACTTGCCTACTAAATCAAAAGTTCAGTTTTTTGAAGTCCAAATCGCTTTCAGCGCTCACCAATTTATTTCATTAATTGATATTCAGAGAAATTTTTAAGATACTGTGGGTCTTGTTTACTTACAGAAGTGTGTTCCTTGTGTTTACCTCTTATCCTCAGCAAATTTTGCTTTTCATTTAGATATTACAGTTTCTCTTTCAGATTTAACAAATGCTATAGTTTTTGGTCTTCCAAATGTTTTGATTTGATCTGCACTGAAGAAACATAATCTGTCGACACGACCATCTACAGAAACTAAATTAACAGTTATTTAAGTAGTTTTGTTGTCTATAACTCATTCTTCCGATCTCAAAGAGAAAAAAGTGAGGTGTCCGTTAATAAACAACAGAGTGAATAAAAACCAGAAGAGCTTTACTCGTTTTTAAAATAGTACATGGGACAAAATTCCTATAACTAATTGGAAAGCAAAAGGAACAACGCTTTCATTGTTGTTCTTCATCTTGAAGTCGCCATGAGGTCTTCAACAAAGAGCAAATTCTCTTACTTCATAGTAATTTCAAGACGAACCTTAGCATAGGTTTGAGCGGAATTTACTTGCTAAATGCTGAACAACGATAGATCCATGTATTTACTGTTTAACATCTCTTTGTCACAGATGCGGGGAGTAAATGATTGCTGAGAAATAGAGCAACATGCTACAATCTACAAAGGAACTGAACAAGAAAAATCAAATAAAAGACAAAAAAAAAAAAAAAACAAATGTAAACAACAGTAGGAACTCGGGGCAGCCGGGACAAATTGCGTTTCTTCCTGGTTAACGAAATTTAATAGGCATGTCTTCTAACATTTAACTTTGCAATTCAATGTGTTGAAGTTAAAGAAGGTTACCATACATTTATTTCTTGAAAAGTAAGAGTTTACTTAAAGACGTGGAAAGTACAATTCGATTTTAGCGTTTTTCCAGTATTTTCGTCGTATTCCAAAAAAAAATTCCGAGATATTGTGGACCATATTTTACACACAAGAAGTATTCCTCCTTAGCTAACTTGGCTTTTAATTTGGATATTCACTTGCAGATTTTACAAATGTTTTAGTTAATGGTCTTCCAAATAATTTGATTTGATCTGTACATAGAGACACGACCATCTACCGAAACTAAATTAATAGATATTAAGTAGTATTGTTGTCTATATCACATTCATCCCATTTAAAAAAAATGGGGTGTCCGTTAGTAAACAACAGCGTGAATAAAAACCAGAGGGGCCTTACTCGTATTTAAAATATTATATTGGTTACCATAATCCACTCTTTAAAGTCATTATCAAAAATTTGTCAAAAATCAAATAAAGGGATATTTAGTAAATATGGAGGATATTGACGAAATCCTATAAAGAAATGGTAAGATTAAGCAAATGGAACAACGCTTTCATAGTTGTTCTTCAACTTTAATTAACCATGAGGCCTTCAAACAAAGCAAACACTCTTACCTCATAGTAATTTCAAGAGGGCCACTAGACCCAGTTTGAGCGGAATTCACTTGCTAAATGTTGAACAAAAAAGTTACATCTATGTATCCACTGTTTTACACCTTTTTGTCATGGATGCGGAGTCAAGTATAATATAATTAATGATTAATTACCTACCATTGCTGAGAAATAGAGTAACATGCCACAATCTACCAAGGAACTGAACAAAAAAATCAAAGAAAAGACAAAACACAAATGTAAACAACGACAGGAACTCGAGGCAGCCGGTACAACTTGCATTTCTTCCTGGCTAACGAAATTTTATAAGCATGTCTTCTTACATTGAAATGTGCGATGCAATGTAAATAAAAAAGCCAAAAAAAACAACGCTTTTATTGTTGGTCTTCATTTTGAAGTAATTTTGAGGCCTTCAAAAATGACCATTGCTCATACCTCATTGTAAGTTTAAGACATCCCCTAGCACCGTTTGAGCAGAATCATTTGCCAATTGTCGAACACCGCTACATCCATGTCTTTTTTGGTCATGTATCCATGATTTTCAACAAACATAAATAAAACTGACAAAGAATATTACTACCTTACAAAGTAATTATCCAAAAATGTCAAGTATCTTATAGTTAAAGGAAATGAACGAGAAGAAAAAAATAAAAGCAAAACACGAACGTAAACAATGATAGGAACTCGGGACAGCCGGCACAACAAACATTTCTCCTGGTTTACGAAATTTCATACGTTTAACTATGCAAAGCAATATGTTCAAGTAAAAGAAATTGACGAAACATGTATTTTATTTAAAACGTCGAATGTTTCTACAACAAAAAACTTCATTTGTATCTGCACATTGTACTGAATAATTTTGGTTTCTAATTGTTTATATTCCATGGGTTTAATTCGTTGAATTGATATGTTCAAACTGAAATTCATGGATGAATGTGTTTTGCAAAACGAAAATGCAATATAATGCTTGCACAAGCTGTTATACAAGTAGAAGTATATCGCGTGTAGTTGTATTTGTTTTTACAAAATGAGTTTATCGTAACATTGTAACAAAAAACAAAGAAATTTACTGAGTTTCAGAAAAAAATCTAAATTGTGTAGTTTTAACTGGAGCCAGTTGTAATCATTACAAATTATCAGAATACTTCCAATATGCAAGTTCTTTTTCATTATTTAAACAAATTCTTCGGTATAACAATTTTTGTGAAAATTAAATATCGATTCATTAAAACGTATTTCCAATGTTTCTTGGTACTTTTAATGTATATTGTATTTTTTCTAAGCAATATTTTATCAAGTGACAAGTCATATAGCAAAACAGGCAAGCAAAAAAATATATTGTTGACCATCATCCAATGGTACTGGCTGTAAAATACAAAATTAAAGTAAATGACGAAAAAACCTGAGGTGAAACAAACTGCGACACAACGCGTAAAATATTTTAGTAAAATTATAACTTTCAGATTTAAAGGTTCAGACACATATTAGGTTATACACGGAGAAAGATTACAGATAAACTATGCATTATGGTTCAGTTAAAATATCGAAGTTTTACAAATTGAAAATTCTGTTTATTCATTTTTGTCGCTTTAATATTTTCATTACATGTAGACAACACATTTACCAATTAAATCAAAAGTTGAGTTTTATTACGTATAAATTGGTTTCAGCGTTCACCAAGTTTTTTAATCAACTGATATTCAAAGAAATTTATGAGATACTGTGGTCTTGTTTACTTACAAGAAGTATGTTCCTCGTATATAGCTCTTATCCTCAGCTAACTTTGCTTTTCTTTTAGATATTATAGGCTATTTGTTCTCTTACATTTTTCAATCCCATGTCAAAGAGAAAACGTGAGGTGTCTGTTTATAAACAACAGCGTGAATAAAAACCGGAGGGTCCTTACTCGCATTTGAAATATTATATTGGTTAGCATAATACACCATAAAAATGTCAGTGAAAAAATAAAGGGATATAGAGTAAATGTAAATGAGACAAAATCCCTATAAATACATGGTAAGATTAAGCAAAGCTTTCATTGTTGTTCTTTTTGACTGTGTCTATGTTGCCGACATACGTCGCAGATTTTATACAGCTGATTCTCTTAAAGAATTATTTAGAAACGTCGCTGGCGACAAAATTATCCAATTTTTGAAAGCTGTTAAAATGTATAGTAAAATATAAGTTTTTAAATTTCTTCAAATCTGATCTATTAATCTTAAATCATTAATCGCACAATTTTATCTTTTAGAAATTTTTTAATCTGTACATAACCATACGTTTTAAATGACTGTATTTAGGTATTTATTCATATGTATTCATATAGGCCATGGGCTGAAATCACTTTCCGTGCTCCANCTCCCCCCCCCCCCCCCCCCCCCCCCAATTATGATCCAGATCGATTTTTTCAGTCCTTTTATATCCCTTCTTCAAATAAAACATGTTAACGCGAATACAACCTGTACGCATAGACAGTATAGGCCCATTTTTATAGTACACCACACAGAATTCTTGTATTTTAGTTTTATTCTTAATTTAATCTTTTAAGCTCCATAATTTCCATGTAAATAAGTTAGATGTACTGAAATTTGGTTTCAAATTAAAGCTTCTTTAATATACTTTACAATGAACACAAGTTTGGGCACATTACGCTATTTGTCTGGTCTGCCAAAAATAGCGAAATAGCGAAAAATGACGACATTTAAGCTTTCAATTCCTTTCAGATAAATAAATCTCATCATTTAATCTAGTTTTTATGCCTAATTTATCAGTTGTGATACAATGTTGAAAAATAAGACCATTAAAGTCCTTAAAAATTAGATTTTCGGTATAATTTGTTTGAAAAATGGAAATTTTCGGAATTTTAGATATTTCACAATTTCGTCTTTCTTACTTCTAGATCGTATAAATTAGAATATATATCTAATAATTGCCAATGCAATAATGATAAATGATATGTTAGCAAAAAATTACGTGAAAAAAATTTTAGAGTCAGCCTTATTGTGGGATCAGAAATGCCAAAATTAGCACCCCTCTCCCTTAAAATTAAGAAAAATTAAAATATTCAGGCTCTAAATGATAAAAAGATAATGTCTAATGCAAATTATTGTGTGTATTTCACTAAAGCTTACATGAAGAAGCCCATTTAAGTAGATTCAAATTTTTAAGGGGTCTTTTTTGGCCCTTCTGCTCGAAATTTTATGAAAAATGGGAATTTTCCGCTTTTCAGAATTATTGCTAATTCTACTTCGAGATGTAAAAACTTCACGAATTTGGTATCTAACGTAAAAATGTCGATAAAATATTGTTTCACTACATCTAAGCTATAAGAAAGTATGCTTTTGAACATTTTAGACTAACTAAAGTCTCATAAATTGAAAACATATTTACCCCCCCCNCCCCCCCCCCCCCCCCCCCAAAAAAAAAAAAAATTTAACACACTTTATTTCATTTCATTCAGCTTGAAAAGCCTGGTCATTGTACAACGGTCCAATAATATATCATTTCAAACACAAAAATGCACAGAGACTCCCATATATAACAAATAAGATCATGCGCGTGGTTTATGGGCAGTTATACAACAATTAAACTTTGAATTTGTAACATTCCGAAATCCTGAAAATTCCCATTTTGCACGAAAATCGCCCAAAATAGTAAATTTTAACCATATTCTCAGCGTTAAAATTGCATATCACGATATATCAAATGCATTTTTAAAGGAAGTAATATATTATTATGTTTTTTCATATATTTGTACAAATTTTTGCATTGTTTTAGCATCATTTTCTTTGGGTAGGGGTAAAATTTTCGGTATTTAGAGTTACGTTGAGCACCCCTGGTTTTTTTACACATTGTTTTAAGATAACTTATATATCCCCAAGAACAATGAATTGGCATACCTGCAGATAAATCCTCCAGATTTGCAACATATAACTATTTAAAAGACAATTTTGGACAAATCTGAAATGCTGAAAATTCCGATTTTTCATCATTTTTGTACCAAATATAGAGTTTAATCTGAAAAGTGGGACTTGAAATGACAAATCAAGATAAGATTAATGCAACATTTTTATATCCAATGCAGACTTTGCGGGTTTTTGGTTATTTTTATGCGAATATAGACCAAAAAAATGACTACTATTTGTTGGGGTATGGGGTAAGATTTTAGGTATTTAGAGTCGCATTTAACACTCTTTGCTTTCTAAACAATGTTTCAAGACAACTAATGTATTGCAAAGAACAATTAAATGGCATATCTGCCGACAAAACCTCCAGATTTGACATATATTAAGACTAAACAGTGAACGTTGGACAAATTTGAAATACAGAAAATCCACATTTTTCATTAATTTGTGGCAAAATATTGAGTTTTAGTCAACAAATGGCTGTTAAAATACAAAATCATGATGTTATTCATGCAACATTGTCATATATAACACACATTATTCGTGTTCTGGTCACATTAAACATTCCTTGATTTTTCCAGACAACTAATATATCCCTTAGAACAATTAATTGGCATATCTGCAGATATATCCTCTAGACTTGCCATATATGACGGGTTAACAGTGAACTTTGACCAAATCTGAAATGTTGAAAATTCCAATTTTTCCTCAATTTTGGGTACAATGTTGAGTTTAAGTCAACAAATGGCTGTTAAAATATCAAATCGTGATGCAATTCATGCAAGTTTGTCATATTGAACACACATTTTGCGTGTTTGAGTTAATTTTATGCTAACATAGACAAAAAATTGACAATTTTGGGGAAAATTTGTTGGGGCAAGGGTAATATTTTCGGTATTCAGAGTCACATTAAATACTCCTTGTTTTCCTAAACAATGTTTTAAGACAACTTATTAATCGCTTAGATCAATAAGATGGCAAATCTGCATATATATCCTCCGGATTTGACATATATAACGATTTAACAGTGGACTTTGGATAAATCTGAAATGTTGAGAATTCCCATTTTTCATTAATTTGGGGATAAATATTGAGTTTAAGTCAAAAAATGGCTGTTAAGATAGCAAATCATAAAGAAATGCATGCAACTTTGTCATATACAACACACATTTTGCATGTTCTGGTTATTTTTATGAAAACATAGAGAAAAAAATTGACAACTTTAGGGAAAAAATTTTGGGGTAGGAGTAAGATTTTCGGTATTCAGAGTCACATTAAACACTCCTTGTTTTTCTAAGCATTGTTTTTAGACAACTTATTTGTTCTTTATCAGTTTTAAAACATCTTAGAGTTGATGGTCTTCTAAACGTTTAGATTTTATCTGCACTGAATAGACATAAGTTGTCGAAATGCGCATATGCAGAATTTAAATTCACAGTAACCTCGGTATTTATTTATTTGTTACACTGGGTCGATACCACTGCTGGTGGACTGTTAGTCCCCGAGGGTATTCACCAGTCCAGTAGTCAGTACCTCGATGCTTACCCGAAAGCCGATTCTATTTGGAACCTTACAATATCTAATTTTTTTGTAAATTTCGTTAAAACTAAGTAGTATCTCCCTCATGCAAAGCTCTGTCCTTAGCTGATTTTGGCTTTACATTTAGATCCTATCGGTTATTTGTTCTCTATCAGTTTTTAAACATTTTTGAGTTTATGGTCTTCCAAACGTTTAGATTTTATCTGCACTGAAGAGACATAAGTTGTCGAAATGCGCATATGCAGAATTAAAATTCACAGTAACCTCGGTATTTATTTATTAGAATAATTAATTGGCATATCTGCAGATATATCCGCCAGATTTTGAATGTATAACGATTTAACGGTGAACTTTGGATAAATCTGAAATGTAGAAAATGCCAATTTTTCATAAGTTTCGGGCAAGATATTGAGTTTAAGTCAACAAATGGCAGTTAAAATACGAAATCACAATATAATTCATGCAACCTTGTCATATACAACATACACTTTGCGTGTTCTGGTAATTTTTTATGCGAACATAGACAAAAAAATGACAATTTAAGAGTAAATTTGTTGGATTAGGGGTAAGTTTTATGGATGTAGGAAGTTTATAATACTTCAAAACTGCCATAATTTGTACCAGTTGTAAAGAAGACATTATGTACTTCCATTTTATTCCATCTTTTCATGAATTTGAACCACTCATAGATAAGATGAGACAAAAAAGGGACAAAACTTTGTCGAAAACGAAAATATTCAAAGATGTGTTTTATTTGTCTATTTAAAATTGATTGTTTGGTCATTCAAAACATATTTACATTATGTTAACATGCTTAATTTTTAAGAAAGGACATTAAAAGACTAAAAACAATTCCAATAATTATGAAATGAAAAAACAAACTGGTTTATAAGGACGGCTGAACTTACACGATATCGAGAAAAATCTTAAAATTTATTTCAACATTTCGAAGGGGTAGGGGTAGATTTTTCAATTTTTATAACGTATCGGGTATAGAAATGGTACTTTTGTGAAATATTTTTAAAATTATACCATAGACTATTATTCTATACCATTTTTTCATAACCGAGAGGCACTTATCAACAATTTGAAGCAATTGAAGGAAAAACTTTGATCAAAAACGAAATTTTCCATAATTTCGTTGGGTGGGTCTAAAAAAGGTGCCTGTTCTAATATTACGTGCAGGTTATGGTCATGTTAACATTTTTAATTTTGAAGAGGGGATATAGAAGGACTGAAAAATATGGGTGGGGATCATAAATGGGGGATGCACGGGGGTTATTCCAGCCCATGGAGTAATATTATTAATAACAGTTCACGCCACGATATAGCTCAAATATTGCTGAAGTGGGCGTTAAAAAACAATCCATCAATTAATCATTGTTGTTCTTCATCAGAATTCACCATGAGGCCTTCAACAAAGAGCAAACATTCTTACCTCATAGTAATTCCAAGACGGCCCCTAGCACCGTTTGGGCGGAATTCACTTGCTAAATGTTGAACAACGCTACATCTATGTATCCACTGTTTTACACCTTTTTTGTCATCGATGCGGAGTCAAGTATGATATAGTTAATGAATAAGTACCTACCATTGCTGAGAAATAGAGTAACATGCCACAATCTACCAAGGAACTGAACAAATAAAATCAAATAAAGACAAAACACAAATGTTAACAACGACAGGAACTCGAGACAGCCGGGATAACTAACGAAATTTTATAACCATGTCTTCTTACATTAAACTATGCAATGCAATGTGTTGAAGTTAAAGAAATTTACGACACATATATTTCTGGCAAAAAATTTCTGATATATTGTGGACCTTATTTTGCAAACAAGATGTATTTCCGTATATAGCTCTGTCCTTAGCCAACTTGGCTTTTAATTTAGATATTCTCTTTCAGATTTTACCAATGTTTTATTCAAATGTTCTGGTTTTATCTGCAATGAAGAGACATAATCTGTCGACAAACCATCAACAGAAAGTGAATTTACAGTTACTTAAATAGTTTTGTTGTCTATAACACATTCATCCCGTCTCAAAGAGAAAAAGTAAATTGTCCATTTATTAACAACAGCGTGGACAAATACAAGAGAGCCCTTAATCGTATATAAAGTATAGTATAGTATAGTATAATTTTTAGCGAGATTCTAATTTCTAAATTTCTAAATTTGCGAGGTCTCTGGAAGCGCAAAAATAAAATCTTGCAAAATTAAAATCATTATATTTTTTATAAATATTTTTCCCTTACAAAATTATCAATTCGCGAAAATTGATGACTAATAAAATTTCATTAACCTCTTTGGGGAACAAATCGCGAAAATTACCCGCTATACGGTATTATATTGGTAAGCATGATACTACATCATCCAAAAATGTCAAGTATCATATAGTTTAAGAATAACAAAATACCGAGGTTGCTGTTAATTTGGATTCTGCATATGCGCATTTCGACAACTTATGCCTTTTCAGTGCAGATAAAATCAAAATATTTGGAAATCCATATAAAGGAAATGCACGAGAAAAAACAAATAAAAACAAAATCAAACGCAATCAACGATAGGAACTCCGCACAGCCGGGACAACCAGCATTTCCTCCTGGTTTACGAATTTTTATAAGCATGTGTTCATACATATTACTATGAAAAGCAATGTATGAAGTTAATTAAATTGACGAAACATGTATTTCTGGCAAATTAAGTTATTTTAAAAAAAAACGTCAAATGTTTTTCGCAACAAAAGACCTCATTCGTATTTGCACATTATACTGAATGATTTATGTTTTGGGTTACTATTTGTTTTGTTCTTTGGGTTAAATTAGTCCAATTGAAGTGTTGAAACTGAAATGCACGGATAAATGTGTTATTTGAAAACAGAAACGCAGTATAATTCTTACACAAGCTGTTATAAGAGGAAAGTGTATCGTGAATAGCTTTACTTGTTTTTTTTTCTACAAAATAATCATAACGTAATATTGTGACAAAAGGAATAAAGTTTACTGGGTCATAAAAAAATCTAAATCGTGTAGCTGAAACTGAAGCCAGATGATACCATTAAAAAATTTAAGGCTTTCAACATTGAAGTTCTGTTTGTGTGTGTGTGTCTTTACACGACCGCAAAAATTTTTGAGGTCGTATTATGGTATGGCGCTGTCGTTGTCGTCGTTGTCGTCGTCGCCGTCGTAGGCATCTTCGTCGTCTGTAGACACTTTTCTTTTTGGTCAATAACGTAAGTTCCAGTTGATCAATCCTTATGAAATTTTAACACAATGTTCCTTGGCACAAATGGAAGGCATTGAGTGGTTTTAGATTTTAAGGCCCCTCCCATTTAAAAAAAAGCGGCCAAAAAGGGAAAAATTGGGTATGTTCACATAATTGGCTGTAGAATTTTCATTATTCATCAGTTTGTGAAAGGTTTCTTTCAGTGTGCTCCTGAGAAAATTTCCAATCAGTAGTATTGCAACGGATTTCACGTCCCATGAACCGTTCATGAGATAAATAGGGCCCAAAAGGTGCGAATCTCAAAAATTTTATTTTTTTCTTTCTAGTCCGATTTGGTTGCAGTTTTTTTTTCAATGGATTCCTTATGAAAAATTAATATGGTGTTTAAATATTAGATATTTGATTACATGTTTCCTTTCAGAGCTTTGAGGGGCCATAAGGGTCCAAAATTACAAATGTGGAGATTACGTTAAATTTTTATTTTTCATCAGATTTCCATGGGATTTTTTTCTTTAGATTCCTCCTGTCTAAAGCTTTCAGTAGTATGTCAATAGATTTATCGTATCTCTGACAGTTTCCGAGCTGTAATGGGTCAAAGGGGTTAAAATTGCAATTTTCGAAAATATGTAAATTCTTTATTTGTGATCGGATTTGAATGGATTTTTTTCTTTGGATTCCTCTTGTTGTATGCTTTCAGCTTTGTGTCAATAGATTTTGCGTATCTCTTACCGTTTCTGAGCTATAAGGGGTCAAAGAGGCAAAAATGGCAATTTTCGGAAATATGCAAAATCTTCATTTCTTTTTGGATTTAAATGTTTTTTTTCTTATTCCTCCTGATGTAAGCTGCAGTAGTACGTCAACAGATTTAGCATATCTCTTACAGATTGTGAGCTTTGTGGGATCAAAAGAGCTAATTTCTAGTATGTGTTCATCTAATTACTGTTTCAGTCTCCTTTTTGTGTCCATATAGTTAATGTGTCCACATTCACTTTATATTACACTTGTTCAAATTTCAGTGGTCGACATGCTGCGGTCGTATCATGCTGCGCTTCGCGTAGCCCTTTATTTTTTTTCTTTTTGAGTGTGTGTGTGTGTGAGTGTTTTTTGTTTTTTGTTTTTTTTGGTTTTTTTTTTAATTTATTTTTGGTTTTTGTTTTTTTTTATTTTTATACGTCCGCAAAAAATTTGCGGTCGTATTATGTTATGGCGCAGTCGCTGAAGTTGGCCTCTGTGGCCAGCATAACTTTGTTTCTAGTGGACTGATAATTTTCAAATTTTTATGAGATTTCTTGGAATAAGCTTAAGCTCGGGTTTTAAGTTCGGGTTCATGGCACCACCTGTTTAGAGAAAGGACCAAAAAGGGGTAAAATTGGGCATTTTCGTGTCTGTGAACAGCACAACTTCGGTTCCAGTGAACGGATCATTTTCAAATTTAAATATGATGTTTCTTAGCACATGTTTAAGCCCGGGTGCTAATTTTTTGTTCCTGTCCCCGCCCGTTTTATAAAAAGGGACCAAATGGGGTTAAATTGGTTGCTTTCACATATTTGAATGTAGAATCTTTATTATTTATCGGATTTTGATGGTTTTTTTTTCAGTGTACACCTTAGACATATTCCAATCTGTAGTATGCAACAGATTTCACAAGATAAATGGGCCCACAAGGGGCGAATTTCCAAAAAAAAAAAAATTATTTTTAGTCCGATTTGATGCGGTTTTTTGCAATGGGTTCCTTATGAAAAATTAACATAGCGCTGCACTATCAGATTTTTGATAACTTGTTTCCTTTCCAAGCTATGAGGGGCCCAAGGGGACCAAAAGTGCAAACATGAGGATTACCTGTTTTTTTTTTTAATTTTTCATCTGATTTCAATGGGGTTTTTTTTTCGTTAGATTCAACACATTGTAGGCTTTCATTAGTATGCCAACAGATTTGACATAGCTCTTACCGTTTCTGAGCTTTAAGGGATCGAAGGGGCCAGAATTGCTATTTTTAGAAATATGTGAAATCTTTATTTTACATCAGATTTTGATGGGATATTTTATTTGGATTCCTCTCATTGCAAGCTTTCAGTTATATGTCAACATATTTGACGTAGCTCTTACCGTTTATGAGCTGTTAGGGGTCAAAGGGGCCAAAATTGCAACTATAAGAAATATGTGAATTTTTTATTTATCATCAGATTTGATGTGATTTTTTTTCTAATTGTAAGCTTTATTTTCACTCTTTTGTGTCCAGCTAATTACTGTATCAATCTTTTTACTGTGTCCGCATTCGCTTAAAATTACACTAGTTCAAATTTCAGTGGTCCACATGCTGCGGTCGCATCATGCTGCGCTATGCGTAGCCCTTTATTTATTTTTTTTTTTTTGGGGGGGGGGAGATGTTGGCTGTTCGACTAAAATTACCAGGAATGACATACTTCTATGAATAAATAGAAATCGATTTATTCTCATGCTTATTGAAATACGTTTCGTTTTACTAATAAAAAGACCAATATTTTTTCTGGGCAATTTTTTGTCACCTCTTATGGCATATAGCGAAAGAGGACTATGAATATATATTAATATGTAAAAACTTGTCCCTGAATAGGAAACAATATTGGGGAAAAAGAATCTTACGCCACGGCTTCATTGTCAATCACGCATCAATGTAAGCAAAGAAATATACATCCATAAAAACCGTTAAGATCGTACAAATTCCATTACTAATCAATATTTAATTTCCCGATTTCTTACAAATTGATTTTCATTTTTCAAAAGAACAAGGTGCGATAAGGGCTAATTTGGCCCTAAGTTTTGGTGATTTTTTAAGTTGCACTTAAATTTTTTCTTTTATGTTGGTTTGAAAGTAAAGATCCCACTAATGGATAAAATACAAAATTTAGAACCCATGACGTCACATGGGTACAGTTCTGACGTCATGTTAAATCTACTTTTCAACGTTTACATAGAAGTATAAGGAATTTCGCATATTTTCCAACGGTTTTTCTAGTCGGAAATATAGAGCACATTCAAGAACCAACTAGATAATTTACCAACTTGGTAGTACAAATGTATTGGACCTCCCGTTTAAATATTTTTCTGGTTCTTGCCTGTGCTCTATGTTTCCTCATCAGAAAAAGTAGTCAAAATTAGTCAAATTTGTCATTTTTTTGACAAAATTTGCAATTTGTCCCAATATCTACACTGAAAAACTCTGTAATCGTACATCAATATTTGATTAATTTTCCTGATAATTGTTAACCCATATCCATAGAACATTTCAACAAAAAATATTGTGAATTTAAGCATACTTATTTTTTGAGGCCAGATATGGCCCTTACCGCACATACTCCTTTGTTCTCTTAAATTATTTATTTAATTACCGATGAAGAGAAAAAATCAGTTATGTTTCTGATACTTCAAATATTGTCTCCAAAAAAAAACTCGCCCACAAATGGGCTTGTTCATTATTGTCGCCAATATTTTTCGCATCAAAAACAAAACTTAGTTATTCTCTATACAGTTGTATATGAAAGAACTTTCTTTACATACATCTATGATACGCATGGTATGTTCTGTAAAAAAAAAACTGTGAGCAAATCTCACTGATATATACCCCCGCTATAACTTGTGATATTCATTCGAATCAAATTCTGAAATTAAAAGTGCACATCTATGTCACAAAGACCGTGTTAAAGTTTCATGAAAATATATTCAGTGGTTCAGGAAAAGTAACGGAGGATAAGCAATGGATACCCACTTGTAATGTAATTACTAAGTCCCTGTTTTGTTTGGGAAACCAAAATAAAATCAATTAAATCAAATTCTGAAATAGGATGTGCACATCTACATCGTATCACATAAACCGAATAGTTTCAGTAAAATCTATTTATTGGTACAAGAGCGGTAACGGATGAAAGATTGTTACCCATTTGAAATGTAATAGTTACGTCCGTGTTTTGCTATGGGAGCTCAAAAATCAATCAAATTAAATTCTGAAATTGAAGTGCACATCTACATTATGTCACAAAGACAATGTTAAAGTTTCATGAAAATCTATTCAGTGGTTCAGGAGAAGTAACGAATAAGAGATGGGTACCCACTTGTAATGTAATTGCCAAGTCCATGTTTTGCTATGGGAAACCCCAAAAATCAATCAACTCTCATTCTGAAATAAAAGGTGCATATCTACATTATGTCACAAAGACTGTGTTAAAGTTTCATGAAAATATATTCCGTTTTTCAAGATGAGTACCGGAAAAGAGTTGGGTACACAATTGTAATGATGGGTTCCTACTTGTAATGTAAAGTCAATGTTCAATGTTATGGTTACCTTCAGGTATAACGGACGAAAGACGGAAGGACGGACGGACAACCCCCTTACTATATAACCCCACTTTTCAAGGGGGGTATAAAAAGAAACCAAAAGAAATTAAATAAAATAAAAAATAAAAAAGTCGAATTTCGAGATGAAACGAAATTTGAACACACTAATATATGTCTGTACAGCCAATAAGAAGGTTCATTTATATATGGGATATTGGTAATTATCTCGTCCAGTATCAAGCAAGCCCGTCAAGTAAGTTATTGTCTTTTTATTTCTGTTGCATTGAAACTATGATTAGGTGTACTAACGAGTACATACAGAATAAATTTATCATTTAAATCAAATATTCGGTCTTTTTAGTGCACACATTGTTTTCACCGTTCTTCCAGCACTTTCACTATATTCAAAGAAATTTATAAAATAATATTGACCATGTTTTCACAACGACAGGGCAAAATAGCTTTATCTATAATTCGATACATTATCTGTTTATTTTTTTCTAAAAACAAAAAAATACTACACATTCTTCCAGTTTTTTTTTCTTCTGAACTTGTCCGAAACATATCTCGAGAGCTTTGGAATGAAATTAGGATGTTAGCCCAATATATCTAGCAATCATGATAAATATATCCAAGGGGTCCTTTAAGGTTTTTGCCTTAAAAGGGGAATCGGGTTTAAAATAAGATTTCTTTTTCTCTCAGACTCTCAAGAACTCAAGAATTCCGCCGATCAATCCAAGAGAGATTTCGTTAGATAAAGAAGGGAATGTAAACTGTCGTGGATCAGAAAGTGTCAGACAGCGTACCCATTAGGAATAAATGTAATATTTTAAGAAAGGATATGAAGTAAATGAACATGAGACCATAACCCATATGTTAACTCCAACTGCAATAATTTTAATGGGCTGTATGGCCATTTCGGAAATTTATTCCTCATCAGCAGCACTAGAACCCAAACAAAGGAAATCCATAATTTCAAAACATGTTTTAAATGCATTAAACCAAACGAATTCCAAATCATCAGTAATATCAGATATAGCTAAGGACAAAACTACGATGGGGGAGTTTATCCTTAGGTTTTAGAATTTACATAAATTTAGATAAAAGTAATTGAACAAAGTATACACATGAGATATTATCTCATGTACAAGTACACCATCTAAGAAAAATAAAGAGCATGCATCTCTACCTTGGGGAATTGTTTTACCAACTCCACACTCTAAACATATTTCTCAGCATGCTTCAATGACATCATGGACATTTCCTCTCCAAAAGTCCACCATTGTAGGTAACATAGCCGAAGAGTGAATAATAATATAAGACACAATCGTAGTAACCTAGTAATGCTAAGGATCTGTATACTGTTTTTAAAAACAATGGGCATCAGGTTTGTTGACTAAACTTTGATCTATTCCTGTTACATATCTCTATAAAAGCTGTGTAATATGATACAACGTCGGTTAATAGTTGCTCTGTGAATGTTTTAAAATTATCGATGCTTTCTGCTATCATCGGCTTTATCCTAGAATTGACAAATCAAATGAACACGTAAAACAATTTTTGAAAATAAAATACATTAATAAAGGTATCGATTCAATTGATATTACAGGTATTTCTCGGGACCCAGATTTTTTAAAAAAAAAACTTGTACCAGTTTATTTGACAATCAGGAAAACCCCTCATTTCATTATTTACAATAACCTCGATATTTTGTTATTCATATTTGAAAATTTACTAGAAGTATTTTTTTGCAATAACTCGTATATTTCCTGTGATTCTATTTTCTAGAAGAACTATTTTAACAGCTGTGACTGTTCCACTTCTCCATATCGGTTTCACCCTAGCGGAATATATTAACTGGGACTTAAGCATGTAAATGAAGATGTTCGATGATTCATAAGAAGAGGTCCTAAATATCGCTAACCTTCGAAAATGGCAAGCGTGATTTGACATTATAAAAGACTCGGTTACTAATTATAAAATGGTGGAAAAGAGAAAGTGCAAACATGATCTTAATATCATTAAGCCCCAGTCACACTGTCAACATTTAAAGACCTACGTTTTACTATGTTTTATATGGCCACGTTTCATGTCATTTTTTGCCATCTTTTTTATGGTCCCTACGTTTCACCAGGTTTATGCCACGTGTTAGTACGTTGTTGTCCTTCTTTTTATGCGGTTTCCCTACAGATTTTTTATTTGATGAGGCCTACAGCTTTCAATACGTTTCAGTACGTTTCAGTGTATTTTTCTTCTGATAATTAATGTCTTTCACGACCATGGTCGTTAAGACTGTATTGTATTTCTGAAGATTATTTTTTTCTTCCGTAGGGTCCGCGCCGTAAAAACTATGCAACATATCATTGTGAAACTTGGGACTGATAGATCGGTCAGAGAATGGGACCTCAAAAGTCATCCTTCTATGTTCACCTTTATTTGGAAACAGAGTTATCTGCCCCAAGAACATGAATCTTGTTATCGCGTAATCTCAGAAACCGTTAAAGATAGCTGTTTATGTGTATTGGTGAAAATGTTCAGAATATCAATGTACAACTTTGTCACATCTTGACCAAAACCATGCAGTTGGCCTTTATGAGTTATTCCCCCTTCCTGATATTAATTTTCCATAATATTTTTTTCTTGCAAACCGTAAGTCCTGGAGACCTAGGACTTCCACCATTGATCCTAAGTAACATTGAGTGATCCAAACATCCCAAGGTCAAAGGTCATCGCTGACTTTTATCAGTGCCCTTTCACCTTGTTATTGCGTAATCTCAAAATCCGTAAAAGATGGCTGATTAAATATATTGGCAAAAATGTGAAGGGCTGCATTTGTTACATTTGGACCCAACCTCTCCGATATCTCCAGAGCGAGTTATTGCCCATTGTCCGATAAAATTTCTGGTTTTTGACTTTCAACTCAAAAATTTTTATAGATGGCTGGTCAATTATTTTGGCAAAATGTTAAGCACATTAAGGGCCACATTTGATACATTTGTTCGAAACTCTCCGATAACTCCGGAAAGAGTTATTGCCCAATGAATGTTAAATCTTCTGGAATTTCCCTATTATCTTAATTACAATTTAAAATAACTGATCAAAAGTAATGGAAGAAAGGCTTGGTATGTCTTGAAAAATGCTGTGCCATATACTGCTTTTGAGTTATGNTTTTGGGGGGGGGGGGTCTTTGGAAGTTTTTTTTTATTTTTATTTTTTCGGAAACATTTTTAAATTCTTCTGATTATTATTATAAACAGTTTCCAATACTCTGATCATAAACACGGTAGAAACAAATTATTATTAAGGTTTTTCACGACCTTGGTCGTTAAGACTTCATTGTATTTTTTTTTTTTTGGTTATTTTTTTTCCTCCATAGGGTTCGAGCCGTAAAAACTATGCGACATAGCATTGTAAAACTTGGACTGATAGATCGGTCAGAGAATGGGACCTCATAGGTCACCGTTTTATGTTCACCTTTTTTGGTGAGTTATCTGTCCCAACAACATAAATCTTGTCATCGCATTATCTCAGAAACTGTAAAAGATAGATGTTTAAGTGGTCTCGTCCTGATATAATTGTAATATTGCTCACTGGACGTTAAATTCTAACTAATCAATCTATCAATCCTGAAAATGGAAAACCATATCAATTAAACTACCAATTTTGAACAAAATTTAAACGCATATGAACATTTAATTTTTCAAGTCAATAGTAGGACACAAATCAAATGAGGCTTAGTATGTCAAGTTTGAATCTGTAATTGATTTTGAAAACAAACAACGACAGTAGAATACCGAAGGAACAAAGCACAAGTTTACACAAATCAAAGTCCAGAGACAAGGCAAAAACAAGAACACCAAAAGACGGAAGACCAAAGACATCACATGCCCACAAAACACACGAACATTACATATACAACACAAAAAACTAAAGCACTAACAGTGTGAACTCTCAATAAACAAGAGTGACATCAGGTGCCCCGGATGTCCTGCTCTGTGCACAGCACCCGTCACACTGTCAGTGGGTCAATCAAGGGTAAAATCAAAACCGGTAATGTCAAATCAGGGAAGACGCGAATCTAGGTGAAAATGTCAGTTTTTATTTATGACACTGACATTTCATATCTATTTATGATGTCGTGGTGACGGCCATAGAATTTCTGAAGGGACGAAAGTAACAAAGGCTGAATATATCCCTGACTCAGCAGTTTTTGTGACAGTGCTTTTGCTCTTTCCACAAAGTCACTGTATGTACTGCACGCTCTACAGTAACGAATTAATTGTGAAATATATACTCCATATGCTGGAGATGCAGGTATATTGCTGCAGAGAAAGGGAAAGTTCACAATTGGAAAGTCAAAATCATAACGTTTGTCATATAATCTAGATTTCAGACGTCCATGTTCGTCAATGTATAACAAAAGGTCAAGGTATGAAGCAGAATCGGGTGTATCGGTTGTTTCTTTAGTTTCAAGTTCATTGGGGTAGATACGATGTAAATATTCTTTAAATCTTCGGTTATTAAGAGAAAGTACATCGTCTATATATCTGAAGCTGAAATTAAAAGTCTGGGCTAGTTGTTTTTGTTTCTGTTGTATCAGCCCTTGTAAAAACTTTGCTTCATACGAAAAAAGGAAAAGGTCAGCTAAAATTGGCGCACAATTTGTTCCCATAGGAATCCCTATTGTCTGTTGAAAAACACGGCCTTAACATTCAACAAAAATGTTGTCGATGAAAAATTCAAGCATCTTAATCACGTCATTTTCACTGTATTTCTTGTTTGACTCAGTGTGGTTCTTTACAAAATATGTTTTATCTTTTCCTATTACCAAATAGGAATACCTACGTTCTCCGTTTTTGGTACAGAAATATTGATGTGTCAGATCGGAAATTACTGTTTTAAGTTTATTATGGGGAAGAGTTGTATAAAGGGTAGAAAAATCAAATTTTGAATGCTATTGCAGTATGCGAGACTGTTTGAGGAGAGCTGTTCAAGGAGATCTTTGGAATTTTTAACAATCCACA
This sequence comes from Modiolus philippinarum, assembly GCA_002080025.1. NCBI lineage: Eukaryota > Metazoa > Mollusca > Bivalvia > Mytilida > Modiolidae > Modiolus > Modiolus philippinarum. The sequence continues at coordinate 38,783 of MJUU01067419.1, forward strand.
TCTGATTCACGCCGCTCGTGGAATAGGCTTTTTCGCAGTAGCTTTTTAGACCATCTCTAACTCCAGTCAGTAAAGTGGTAAGGAGTTTGGATAGGGGCTTAGTGGTGCATCTGGCAGATCCTGCAATGAATCTCTGTTTGTAGGGATTCTTGTGAAGCTTAGGCACCCAGTAAATATAAGGGAGATAACTGTTATTCTCATCAACTTTGATACCGAATGATGCTACCGAATGAGTAATACTGTTTTCAGCTTACAATTTTACTTGATTATTCTACACTATACTGAGGACTATTAAAGAGCATACCTCAAACTTTGTATCGCTGTTTAATGTCAACTCAGAGATCCTTGATTGTAAGTCTGCAATTTTGGTACTCTTTTCATCAAGCTATAAGATATTGATATTTCTCGATGAATGTTGCAATTTCTCAAAAACAATTTTTTATGTTGTGTGTTTAAACAATAACATAATTAAATGAAATATTTAACGTCAACAAGACTAACGTTTTTTCCTTCAATTAGTCATATTCCAAATTATTAGTAAATCCGTGATGACTTTTATAGTTATTTCATTATTTGAATAATAAATCAGTAATTTGATCAGAGGAAATTTTGGAAAACTCTTAACCATATAAAATGTATGCAATGAGAACACCTCAAATGACTATTTAAACAATGTTAGTATAGAGGTCTTAAAATATGAGGTTTATTTGCATGAAGTTCTGTAAATAAATCCCACATTTCAAGACACTATATAGTGCAGTGTTAAATTTTGAGTATATTTATCTTGAACAGCTTTAAAATATTCAAATATATAATATAATAACAATTAAACAAGTTTCTGTTAGTAGGTTAAAGTTACATGTCAATTGCTGTGAAATTGAAATCAACACTAAGGAAAAAGACCAAGATAAATTGTGAATACAATTTTGCTTGACATGATATGAACTTATTTAATCATATCTGTAAATGACTGAGTAAATTTCAATATTTATTTTTCATCAGAATTTTCTCTTTAAGGTGAGGGAAAAAAGGAATATGGAGCGAGTGTTGACGTCATACAATGAAAATATTAATACACAGAATGCTTTCATTTTGGTTTTAAAGGCGTGGCCTAAATGGTTTATACTGCTACTAGACGTATACACTCTCCTTTCTAAGAGCTAAAAATAACCTAATTGCAGTATAAACACCTATATGAACTGGTGTAATATGAACTATGTAATATATCTGCTATTAATTTATTTCATCACGATAGCCAGTACTGAGGGAAAGAAGAACAAGATGCTAAGGAGAAGCTGTTGCATTGAATTCTTTTAAATTTTTGGTTGCAAAAAACTGTAAAAACCTTTATACCATGAGTAACATGGCGAATCAGTGACAAAAAGGGATTTCATGATTCGTTGATAACATTAATTTCCAGTATGTGAATGTTGTCCTTTGCCTCTGTGTTAACCTCACAAAGAAAATATTGTCAAAACATCGCGATGATCGAACCATACCAGTGTTACGTTTATTTTTTATTTTTTACTTAGTGTCGTGAAAGAAAAAATTATTAGGTTGAAATTGTCAAATACAAACTAAAATGTGTGAACAAAATGCAAGACGAGAACACAACACTTACTATAACAAGAGAATGAACATACCTGTTTAGTTTTGGCATCGATCTCTGAAGTAAGTTTAGAAATCTTTGTTTTAAAATCTTTCAGTTGTTCATCAAGCTGTAAAACATTACATTCCCTGTTGATTTTCTTGATTTGGTATTTGGTATCTGATGTCAACATGTTAGTTTATGAATTTTAATATATACTATGCATGAAAATGATTCACCAAAAAAAAAGAGAAATAAACTGTAGGTTGTTTATTACATAGCCTTAAATGCATAAACCCCACAGCTGGTACCGGCGGTACCAAGTCTGACTGTCTCGAGTTCATATCGTTGTCTACTTTTGTCATTTGTCTTATTCGTGTTCTTCATGTGTAGTTCCATGGCAGATTGTGGCATGTAATTATAAATTTCAGCCATTGCATCTGTTTCCTGTTATCCATTTTGTTAGATGTAAAATTTATACTCTTTATTAAGGTCTTTCACCCATATGGGTGAAGACCTTCTTGTAATTCTTCTGATTATTATTTTTTAAGGTCTTTCACCCATATGGGTGAAGACCTTCTTGTAATTCTTCTGATTATTTTTTTTTTCTTCTGCCGCAACTACTGTGGAAAAACTACGCGACATATCATTTCGAAACTTTACCTAGTGGATCGGTCATATGAAGGTATGTCAGGAGTCACGCAACGACACGGAACTATTTTTAGTAACGGAGATATCTGCCCGAACACAGAAAACCTTGTTAGCAGATCTCCTCCGTAACCGATATCAAAATTCTGAGTTGGGGAAAATCTTGCAAAAGTCCCAATGATCATTTGTCATGCAAAAAATTTTTTTTGGGTCGCGACCCCGGTTACGCGTTTTTGACCCCTAATTATGCAAATTTCTTAAAGTTGTCGGATTTTGATGAAATTTGGTTTCCATGTAGCTTTGATGATTTTTGGTCCGCCATTTTGAAAATGGCCGCCATTCGAAATTTTGTTATCGCGATATCTCGGAAACAATAAAAAATTGATGAAAACATTGTGTTGCAAAAATACTCCTCTCTTTAAGATCTTCATTTATGGTAGGTCAAAAAAAAAATTTTCGTCCGCCATTTTGAAAAGGGCCGCCATTCGAAATTTTGTTACCGCGATATCTCGGAAAGGATAAAAAATTTATGAAAACATTGTGTTGCAAAAATACTCCTCTCTTTAAGATCTTCATTTATGGTAGGTCAAAAAGAAATGTTTGTCCGCCATTTTGAAAATGGCCGCCATTCGAAATTTTGTTATCGCGATATCACGGAAACGATAAAAAATTTATGAAAACATTGTGTTGCAAAAACACTCCTCTCGTTAAGATCTTAATTTATGGTAGGTCAAAAATTTTTTTTCCTCCGCCATTTTTAAATCCGTTATCTGCCCGAACATCGAAAACCTTGTTAGCATATCTCCTCCGTAGCCGTAACCGATATCAAAATTCTGAGTTGGGGAAAATCTTGCAGAAGTCCCAGTGATCATTTGTCATGCAAAAAAAAAATTATGGGTCTCGACCCCGGTTACGCGTTTTTGACCCCTAATTATTCAAATTTCTCAAAGTTGTCGGATTTTGATGAAATTTGGTTTCCATGTAGCTTTGATGGCCCTGATTACAAATCTGGGGTCAACAAAATTTTTGGTCCGCCATTTCGAAAATGGCCGCCATTCGAAATTTTGTTATCGCGAAATCTCGGAAACGGTAAAAAATTTATGAAAACATTGTGTTGCAAAAATACTCTTCTCTTTACGATCTTCATTTATGGTTGGTCAAAAAAAAATTTTCGTCCGCCATTTTGAAAATGGCCGCAATTCGAAATTTTGTTATCGCGATATCTCGGAAACGATAAAAAATTTATGAAAACATTGTGTTGCAAAAATACTCCTCTCGTTAAGATCTTAATTTATGGTAGGTCAAAAAAATGTTTTCGTCCGCCATTTTGAAAATGGCCGCAATTCGAAATTTTGTTACCGCGATATCTCGGAAACGATAAAAAATTTATGAAAACATTGTGTTGCAAAAATATTCTTCTCTTTAAAATCTTCATTTATGGTTGGTCAAAAAAAAATTTTCGTCCGCCATTTTGAAAATGGCCGCCATTCGAAATTTTGTTATCACGATATCTCGGAAACGGTTAACATGGTTAAAAAGTTATGAAAACATTGTGTTGCAAAAATACTCCTCTCTTTAAGATCCTTGTTTATGGTTGGTCCAATAAAAATTTTCGTCCGCCATTTTGAAAATGGCTGCCATTCGAAATTTTGTTATCGCGATAGCTCCGAAACGATAAAAAATTAATGAAAACATTGTGTTGCAAAAATACTCCTCTCCTTAAGATCTTAATTTATGGTAGGTCAAAAAAAAATCGTCCGCCATTTGAAAATGGCCGCCATTCGAAATTTTGTTATCTCAATATCTCGGAAACGATAAAAAATTTAGGAAAACATTGTGTTGCAAAAATACTCCTCTCTTCAACATCTTCGTTTATGGTAGGTCCAAAAAAAAATGTGTCCGCCATTTTGAAAATGGCCGCCATTCGAAATTTTGTTATCGCAATATCTTGGAAACGATAAAAAATTAATGAAAACATTGTGTTATAAAAATACTACTCTCGTTTACATCTTCATTTCTGGTTGGTCAAAAAAAAACTTTCGTCCGCCATTTTGAAAATGGCCGCCAGTCGAAGTTTTGTTATCGCAATATCTCGGAAACGATAAAAATTGATGAAAACAGTGTGTTGCAAAAATACTTCTCTCGTTAACATCTTCATTCATGGTAGGTCAAAAAAATTTTCGTCCGCCATTTTGAAAATTGCCGCCAATCGAAATTTTGTTATCGCGATATCTCGGGAACGATAAAAAAATTTATGACAACATTGTGCTGCAAAAATACTCCTCTTTTTAAGATCTTCATTTATTGTTGGTAAAAAAATCTTGCTTACATGACTTTTTTTTACCAATATAGAGAACAAAAACAAACTCTAATATGTAATCGTGGTGAAAACTGGTGAAAGACCTTGCAATTGTTCTCTGAATAATTGTCCTTTTAATTTTATTCTTTATTTCTTTATTTTATTAAATATTTAAGAAATTATTATTCATTAATTTATTTATTTTTAAGTTGGTTCCTCTTCGAATACAGATTTTGACGAGACTTAAACCATTCTTATATACATCATGTTATGACCACATCGGCAATTAGATACCTAGGCAAAAAAAATTAATTCAAAATCAGATTCAGATGCAACATAATTGAGAGACATGACAAGACAAGACAAAACAAATGAAAATGAACAGGAACGTCAAAAACTCAATCACAAGCAATGTGAACCCACCCAAAATGGAGGAATCATAAGTTGAGTGTATAACTTGGTACAATAACCTCCTCCAATACAAGGTAATAAATTAATGCTTCTCTTTATTTGCCTAATCAGATGAATATATATCATTAGCATCTTTGAAAAAAATCTAAGCATCCCTTAATTTTAAGCTTTTCATACAAAGTTCTTACAACACACTTGAAATTCCTCTTTACACCTTTCATTTGCACAATACTTATTCAAACGATCATGAAAAGCTAAAACGGATTTTACCCACAATTATTTTAGAAATACCAAGTCAGGTCTATATATAACAAAATACCGAATTACTGTTAATCTAGTTTCTGCATATGCGCATTCCGACACCTTATATCTCATCAGTGCAGATCAAATCAAATCATTTGGAACTTCTTATACCATAATATTTACGTTAAAGCTGACACAGTTTATTGGAGTTTACAATTTGTACGTTGGTTGTGCATCTACATTGCCTCTCGATCCTTTGAATTTTGTCTTGTGACAATTATGGTATTAGTATTTTTGTAATTACGCTTACTTATGCACTGTGATAAGCTCTCTGAGTTCGCTTAAATTTGTTTTATGTACACCAATGCACAATGACAAAAGTTCAAACTGCACTGGATGCTGATCGAGCGATAACATTGTACCATTTCATCCTGTTTTCTCCTAGGTGGATAACTAATTAAGAAATAAACTACCCGAGTTAAGTTCTTTTCTAATATCTATGAAATTATCATCCATATTTAAAAAAGTTTACAGTGTCGAGGGTGATATTTTTTTCTTCATGTGATATTTTTTCAAAGTGTGGTAATCTACAATAACACCCTCCACTGAAAGTAGTATGTTTTTTTTATTATACTGAATGCCTTCTTTTTACCTTATAACTGAAATACAAAATATGGTTCCTATTGCAGAAATAGTTATTTTTAGTCAAGAATATAACATGAAGATGTAACACAACTAATTCGGCAACCAGTGAGGCACATGTGAATATAGTTATATATTTTGGACAAAATAGTCCGGAAGAAGTGGTACTTTTTGTATTCTAATAGAAATTCAAATTTTGACGGATGAATGTCAGTTAATTTGAAACGTTATTATGTTAGGAATCTTTTGAGCCTAAAATGATATTATATTACATGCAATATTAAAAAATCTATGAGGTTGAAAGGCGGAGGCTTATATTCCATGAAAAATACTGACCGGAAGTACCTGACCGATGATTTGTTTACTTCTAGGAACCAATTCTCTCTTATATTACAGTTGATTGTACATGAGTGTTTGTCAAAAGGTGTCTCTTTGATTTGAGACCACTGTCTTTTTTCTTGAACTTCAAGAAAATCTGAACAAAGGTTGAAACATGTGTAATTTAACATGATAGTCTTTGGGAGTCTGAATTAGTTGTGTTACGGCTGATTGACAACTAAAGTCAATATAGGGTTAAATACTAATCGGTAACTCTCGGTCGGAGAGGTTGATATTTTCCGAGTTCGGCAAACTTCGTTCTCAGAATGTGATATTTTCTTTGCTACGAAAAATTTCACATGTTGCTAGGGGAAGGCGGAGAAAACAAAAAAATACTGCAAAATACCACATTCAGAGGAACCAATGAAATGACTGGATTTTTATTAGAAATTTGCATGAAGTACAATAACTCAATATACAACACTAGAAAGTGGACAATGGCGTTTAAACAGATAGGAAATGATATTTGCTTGATCTGTTGTAAAATTGCAAAAAATGAGACTTTGTTTTCGGAATTAGGCCATCACTTTTGTCATACAAATATTTTGATTTATTTTGTTTTTTTAAGCATAGTAACATTTTCATAAGAACGTCTGATATTTCAGTCGAGTTAAAGAATCTTAAAGTACCGACTATTATCAGTTTTTTAGTTGATAATTCTATGAAATAGAAATAACAGTCTAAGAGCCCGTATCGCACACACACACGCATTAACAATTACCTTTAGATAATCTAACAGGCCAAAGAACCTTTGTGAAATCATGTTGTCAGGTGCCTGCCGTCTTGAATTAAGCACCAAAAATAAAAAATAACAATTCATAGGGCATCGTTCGAATTCGGTTCTAATTAGTTTTTGGTGTCAGGGAAGATACATTTTAAATGGATTTCCATGTTAATTATGTTCCCCGCTTGTTGGTACCTTGAATAGGGTAAGAAATAGAAAGATTTGAATTGGTAATCCAATCCTTATCCTGTCCAAATTTAATTAAAATTCTGTAATGATATCAAACTTCAAGAGCTTTGAATGTCTTTTCCGTCAGTTTTTATTCCAGATTCTGTTCCTGGCTTGCAGTAATATTGGATGTTATACCAACATATAATTGCAAAGTGAATAGAAAGAAATAAGTATTATTATGTTGAAATTGTTCAAATGTTGTCAGAGGAGAAAACTTCGGAATGCCATTCCCATCATGTGTTGAACTATGTTCCCCGCAAGTGGCCATCTTGGTTGAGGTACGCACATTGAAATCTTAAACATTGAAGAAAATAAACGTAAATATATATGACCAAATTCGATCAACTGCTCAAATGGTTTCAAATGGAAAGATGTTTTTCTTTTAGTTTCTCGTAGAATCCTACAAAAATATAATATTTCCTTATTTGTCGGCAAATCCAAAGGTTTTTTTTCAAAATAACCTTTCAAAGGATAACATTTTTTCAAAAAAACCTTTCAAGGGATTACAAACATTTTAAACAATAGGATTGTCAATCTGAAGTTAAATATATAAAAACTTTATAAATTATATAAAAAAATAAATTTTAATATTTTATCCCTTGCAAGTCACTCATATTAATTCCATACATTTGATAAGCCTTAGAGCCTTTCAAGGGATGCAAATTGTTAGAGAAGCCTGTTCCTATTAGACTTTATGTTTTCTTTAAAGCACTGAATTTTATCAACCATGTCATCATGACTTACATTATATAATTCCATAACGTTTCTCCTTTTTTGTCGTCGTAATAAATAATTCACTGAATGCTGTCATTTATAAAAAGTTTATTGAACTCGTAACTTCTCAAGAGCATGTTTTGCTAACCTTGGCCCAGTCCAAATAACTTAAATATTAAAGGGTAAAATTTTCTATTACATTTATAGACGTTATATGCCCAAGTGTTCAAGTCGGTACAGTGAGCTTGATAGAGCTCGGTTTCTTACAAATAGGCTTCTTAAGAAAGGGTATGTTACCCATAACTAGAAGTCATCACTGCAGAAGTTTTACGGTCGATTATCATGATCTTGTGGACCGCTATTTGATATTTGTTACCCAGACAGATCTTTACTAAAGTTTGTTGACTTTACTACCGGAGTTGACATCTTCAACACAGCGGATGTCTTATAACAAGCATAAGATGCTTACTCTATCGGTGCACCTGATCTCATCCATGGTGTTTTACTTGGTCCGTGTTGTTCATTTTTGTATATGTGTGTGTCTTCATTATTCTGTTCCGTGCCCTGCTCAGGTTATGTCTTTGTTTTGGTTTTTTTCCAATGTTGCTCATGTCTTTGGATTGTTTCTTTTAGACTGGTGGTTCGGTTTTCCTTATTTTAAACTAAGTCCCTTGCTGTCGGCCATATTGGAAATGATGCAGACGTACCGCTCACTTATCTCAAAGATGGCCAACTAAGCACAATTTTGACCAAGTTTGCTCGCAATTGGCCATGTCGTTTCAGAGGAGATCTTTGAAAATGATTTACCTTGGTGTCAAATTTTAAACATAGTTCCCGATTGTGGCTATCATGGATGAGGTACAGAATTTTTTAAAGGGGTCTGCAAATAACTAAATACCGAAATTACTGTGAATTTTGATTCTGCATATGCGCATTTCGACAATTTATGTCTCTTCAGTGCAGATAACATCTAAATTTTAGGAAGACCATAATGTCAAAGGATTATTATGATTAAGTTTTATCCAGCTGGCTTTGTGGTATCAGAAAAAAAATGCTAATTGAATACGTTCTCTGCTGGCGGTTTCTTTGAATTCCGTTGCGGACTTGTCGGATTTCAAAGGGCCAAGCATTGACAATTGTGACCAAGCATGATTCCAATTATGCAAATAATTTCAGAGTAATAGAAGTTCTTTGAATATTTATCCCATCAGGCGCTCATTGTTAAACTAAGTTCACGTGGGTGGTCATCTTTAATGAAGTGCGGTCTCGTGAAACAACTTCCACTGTGAATATGAAATGAAATACTTAACATCTTAATATTCTAACCCTTTTTGCAAATAGAATATAACCTCTATATGAATTCTTTTTTGAAATATGAAACACAATGTTTATATTTGGCAAACAAAGAGCCGGCAATATTTCCAATATGGCTACTTAGATTTTCTTCGAAATTTCCAGGTGTGTAGATCCTTTCGTTGTTTTGCATTTTAGAAATTAAAAACTCTAAATCTCTACCTATTTAAGACATTAAGATTTAAAAGAAAAAAAAATAAAAATTAGAAAAGTTTTGTAAGGAAAAGAAACAATAACTGAAAAAAGATAATTTGATTACCCTCAAAATCGCAAAATTGTAGTCTACCCTATTCTAATTTTAACATTGGAACTCATTTTGTTCGGTTCTCGGACTACTAGGGCCCCATTTGAATCTAGATTCTTTGATAATAATCCAGGCAAGGTTTTGTTATAATTAGTACAGTTGTTTAAGAGTTGAAGATTTTTGAATAGTATTCGACGGACGCCAAGTAATGGCAATAGCTCAAATGACGTTTTAGGTTTCAGTTATAATTATGAATCAAAAACCCATATTGCATTATGGCCATTCCTTATATTTCACTGTTTAACAGTCAATTTAATAGAAATACTCCTCATAAAAGCATTTGGTTTATGGAAAATATACCCAACATTTATCAATCAGAAAATGTTTTACATTCCAAATTGCATTATATACAAATAATAAATTTAATTATACAGAACGTCGTTGTATGCAACCAAAAGTGTACTCAGAAATTGCAGTTACAGAACAAGTAACCCAGTCAGAGGATGTCAACAGAGTGAAGGGTCGTTGAATTGACGCCAACAAAATATAAGAAATCTATTGTTATGACCGGCCTGATGATGGAGAAAACTGTTCGTAGTCCCTACAACCAGAACCGACTTTCTAGACGGTACATAAGAAAACGAACACCAGAAACACCAGCAGAAACAGCATACTCGGCAGATTTCTAGCCTGACGACCCTGAACTCATTCACACCTACGCTGATTATACCGACAAAGACATTGTTCTCACCAAGATGACGAGCCAACGACATCCTACACCGGTCTGGATACCACCTAGTATACGCCAATGTTAAAGTGAGCGGACAACCATGAGGGCTAGACGAAAATTTCAGCAAGATGAGAAACCACAGCCCTAGATAGAGTAAGGTTCAACAGGGCGCAATATCCATTTTTGAATAGCGGCCGTCATAACGCAATCATCATCATTATACAGTATAGATACAGCTCAGCTAAGAGTCGTATAATGATATATTTGTCTACAAGTCCAGAAATGAAAATGAGAAAAAACCACGTGTGAAAACCACATTTGTCAAATAGTGATAAGATTGCTGGTAAATAGTCGTTGTGCACATAGATTAAATAAAAAAATCTTTGAACACATGTCCTTTATCTAAAAGAAACTAGTCAAATGTTATACTAGTAATTGCTGGTAAAGTAATACTGTGCATTAGAAACATTCGACAACATTTCATTCCTACCCTGTACACTTATATCAACAAACCTGCTTGTTCTTTTCGTCGACTTGAAGTTTAAGCGTTGATATCTCTGTTTCCAAGTCTTTTATTGTAGCTTTGTTGTCATCAAGCTGAAAAGAGAATTGGCAGATCTCTTTGAATGAACAGCGTTAGCTTACATTAGCATGGTTCAACGGTAATCTGCAAAAAGAAAGCATGTGCAGTATTTGACGCTGAATCTATGGCATTTGACCTATCTACGTATAAGCTACGTATGATTTATGTTTGATTTGTATATCTATTTAAGCAGGAGATGTTATCACTGTCGACGCCATAGGGAGTTCATGTTCACATGTCCACCTAGTTTCTCATTTTTTTTTGCCTGCTGAATGGTTTATGAGACTCGAATGTGGATAAAGTACGTTTTTTTATACTTTAATAGTTTCACTTTACCGCTAAATACATGAAGATATCTAATTTTACAAACCAATCTTAGATTTCTCCAACTCTGCATTTTTAGGCAAGAAAATATTTGGTAAATACAAATACATCATTTAAATAATAAATGAAAGGATATGGCGTAAATACACATGAGACAAAGTCTCTACAAAGACATGGTAGAAGTTAACGACGGAACAATGCTTTTATTGTTGTTCTTCATCTTAAAGTCACCATGTCGCCTTCAACAATAAACTTTGCTCATACCTCATAGTAAGTTCAAGACGGTCCCTATCACCGGTTTGAGCGGAATCATTGATAGATGTCAAACAACGATGCATTCATGTATCATTTGGACATGGATGCGGAATCGTCAACAGACATAAAAATAAATGGTAAAGTGTTCCTACAATCGCTGTCATCCGTTATGCCCATTTCGGAAATTATTAGCATAGAGAATTTGCGACGTTTTCAAAAACCAAATTACACATAAATTTGAAATATTTTGATATCGCTAGCAAATGTACTGTACTATCAAATAAGCTATTGAACAATAAAGTACTTACTTCATTTTGTAATATATTCCTTGCGACTGCCCTGGCGCTGAAAAAAGTGATAAATACATAAGAAAACTAGATAATTTAAAAATACAAATCTGAAAACACAAATTTTTAAATCTATTATTAACTAAAAATGTAAAATAAAAAAAAAATTCTATGATACTAAAATTTTACCTTGCTTGTTATAGAAATCCCCGAGGATATTCACCAACCCAAAAGTCAAACTTGTCTGACATGAACATTTTGCCTTGCGTGTTATAGAAATTTATTGTTTTTATCAAAATTCTAACTCATTACAAATACTGAGGCTTCATTACGTGTATGGCACTCGGTGGATGTTCTTGGTACTGAATTTGGCCTCCTATTTCGATATTTTTGGTAATGAGTACTTCTTTTTTTACTAGTTTTAGATTATGGCTTTCCATAATGTTTGATTTTAATGCTGCTGACGAGAGGTTACTCCTTTAGCTTGAAACACGTGTACAGCATAACGAAATTTACTGTGTTTTATGCATTTCGGCATTTTTTGTATTTTGAACCATTGTGCCGACGCCACTGCTAGTGGACCAGAGGTCCACGAGGGTATTCAAAAACCCAATAGTCGGACTTGTCTGACATGAAAATTGTACTTTGCGTGTTATAGAAAATTACTGTTTCTATCAAAAATCTAACTCTTTAAAATACTGAGGCTTCATTCCGTGTATGCCACTTGGTGGATGACCGTGGTATTAAATTTGGCCTCCTATTTCGATATTTTTGGTAATGAGTACTTCTTTATTGACTATTTTTGGATTATGGCTTTCCATATTGTTTGATTTTAATGCTGCTGATGAGAGGTAACTCCTTGAAATACGTGTACAGCATAACGAAATTTACTTGGGTATTTACTGTATTTTGTATATCCGAAGGCAGTGTTCTATTTTTTTATGTGTTTTGTTTGAGACCTGATAATGAAATAAATAACAACTGTGTATTAAGTTCCTGCATGTGGGCATTTCGACAACTTCAGTGCATATAAAATCAAAACATTTCAAAATCCGTAAATCGAAATATTTGTAATAGCTGATAGAGAACAAATTACAAATAGAATCTAAAAAGGAAAGTCAAAATCAGCTAAGGACAGAGCTATGCAGGAGGAAGATACTCCTTAGGTTTTAGCAATTTTTTCTTAAATTAAGCTAAATAAAATCAAAAAAAAATTTGTACAAAATAAAAGAGGGGATAACTTAATGTTTATTGTGTATGAAACAGATAATATCAATAAGAAATAATGAGTTTACTTCACATGACTAAAGCGTAATTATGAATGTGACCATTACACAAGACAAAAACCCTCTACCAAATGATATGGCGTTGGGTTAATGAAGTTGAATACTACATGGTGTTGTCATCTTCCAAGTATATAACAATATCAAAGTCACAACTATTTGAACTTGCTGATGGTCAATATCCTATCTACAATCAACATTTCAAATGTCAGGCATATTATCGCATTTCCAAATGTCTTGATTTGATCTACACTGAAGAGACAAAAGATGTCGAAACAACCATCTCAAGAAACTATATAAATATTTATTGAAGATATTTGCCACCGTTGATTTTGGACTCCTCTGTCTTTTTTCATATCAATACATGTGAAATATTTTGCCATTGAACACCCACGCACTTTTCATGTTATATTCTAAAAGCATGTACCTATAAGGAATTTTGGACAAAATTTTAGGAAATTGGCATCACTCGATTTTCAATACTTACAAATTTTTACACAAAGCCCGTGAAAAATCTAGAAATGGACATTTCCCGCCAAATTTTAAATTGCTTGTATCTCAAAATCGAGCCCATGAATCTTATTTTTTCTTGTTTAATGTCAACCTTTCAATAATTCCTACTAATGCAAAACACTTTAATGAAATTTTCATTACTTTCATTCAAAGGTGGCAACTACCTTTAGTATTTTTTTTTATTTATTAACGCTGGGTCGATACCTTTACTTGTGTATTTTTTTCCTCTACCCCAAATCGAATGTGAAAACTTTGACATTTGGTTGAAACTATGGTGTGTCTCTCTCTCGCGAAGAGCTCTAAGCTAATTTTATCCTTTTTGTTATTTGTTTATTTTGTCAGCTAAAATAAATTTTTCGGTTTTTGTTGTTCCAAATGGTTTGATTTGATCTGAAGCAGAGACATAAATTGTCGAAATTGCTATCTGTGGAAACTAAATTTACATTGATTTCGGTATTTTGTTAGTTATTCTGAATATAAAAGGTGATTGCCAAGTTTCGAACTACGCGCTACCTCTCATTACTATTTTCATAAATTTGACACAAGATGTTCTACAAAAAGTGCAAAAACTTGGCTATGTGTTTTGTGACATGTTATTTGTCATATATTATACTCCACATTAATTTCCTTAATTTTGATTGGTTAACTGTAAGGGTGGTATTTTGGTATACCACCCCTTTGTTGAGTATACCACCCGTCTGTCGAGAATACTCTAATTGTACAGTGAAGTCATTGAGGTTACTTGAAGTAGTACTAGAGTCAAGATGATATGTATAATATAACACATATGCCTTTGATTTTGTATGTTATACTAGATTACCATACTCAGAAAAGAATATCACCTTCGACTACCGTCTGGGATGATATACTTTCTTCGTGTGGTAATCTTGTATATCACCCTCAATTGCAGACAGTTTGTGTATAATAGCAAACTGTTTTGACGACAAAAATCTGAAGATCACAACAGATGATATACAGTAGCTTCGGTATTTTGTTATAAAAATGGAAATAGATTGGAACACAAAATACCTTGATATTTACAGATAGGGAAAAAGACCGAAAGAACAATACGTGAGAACAATTTCAAAATCAACGTCGCAAAAACTGTCGCTAAATGAGGAAACATAATTGGTTGCCTGAACTTTGATACATGTATACGATTGCGTTTGTCGTTTGTAATTGGCTTAAATGGTCAACATATAAAATTGGATTTTGAGACACACAAATATTTTTTATTTACCAAAACAACTTAATTACCTATTTAAACTTGCACATGCGATTTTGATCAAGATTGTTGATTTTGTGCAAAATATGAAGTATTTTGCACAAACCCTTGATTTTCGTGCTAAATGATGTTTTAACTATCGCGTTTCATACGTCTGGATTGTTTTCTTTTTTCCTTAATTTTCCCTTGTTTGCACCTGGTTTTATACAAAACCAAAGATAGAACGTGATATATCTGCATAGGCATCCCTAATTGTCTTCCGAAATATTTGCCCTCCATATTCGAAAAACATTTTTTCAATTATAATGTCAGATATCATTGGTTATTTGCATGACAATCAAAACAAAATTATGATTTTAATGTAATGTAACGAAATGAACTGTGGCAATGAAAATTAAAATGATAATTGCTACTATGAAAACTCTTGGGTGTCACTCCATAAGATTTTTGGTAAAATGAGCCGCTGGCACATCAGGACCCATTTATTAAGAATCTAAAAATATCTACCTTATCACATATTTTTAGCAGAAAAGTAAACCTAATCATATATAATGCAGACAAATATACCTTGTCAAATATTGGGTGAGTACTGTAAATTCTTTATTTTCAATCAAAAAGTAGAAAATTACACACAGTTTACTACTTTATTAATGTAGATATATCAAATGCTAATTAGTATCTGATTGAGATGCAACAAATTGACCTTATCACCTAATCTCATCTGAAATTCTTTACCTTATAACATATTTTCATCACAATTTACTACCCTTAACATATAATCTGTAGCAAGAAAAAGGTACCTATTCCAGCGGCTCATCCCTACCTCATCATATAGTGGAAGTGACCGACCCCCCCCCCGAGTGAAAACTACAGAGAAATGGTTGAAAAAGCTGTTGAACTTCTATAAAGAAAATGTATCCCTTGAATAAGGAATATCAACATGTCATTGATATTCCCATTGGTACAGATTATGCACCTCTCATTGCAGATCTTTTTCTTTTCTGTTACGAACGAGACTTCATGAAAAAACTTCAAAACGGAACCATACAAAATAGTGATAAACTTATTTCTATTTTCAATTATAACAGTAGGTATATTGACGATATCCTTACTATTGACGATCTCTAGTTTTTAGATTATTTAGACATCATTTACCCACAAGAACTGAAATTAAATAAAGCTAACAATGATTCCAAATATTGCCCTATTCTGGATCTAACTATCACTATTGACTCCGGTAAAATAAAAACTGAAACATATGATAACAGGGACGATTTTGATTTCACTATTACTAATTTCCCTTTTCTTGACAGCGATGTTCCTCTAGCTCCATCTTACGAGGTGTACATTTCTCAACTAGTACGATTCGCACGCGTTTGTTCTACTTTTACCGATTTTAATGAACGTAACCTAACTATCACAGCCAAACTTTAACAACAGGGTTAGTGATTTCACAATTAAGAAGTTTTATAACAGATATGAAAATTTATATCTAAATATGACGTTACTAGCAAACAGCTTATTAATAAGGACATTTATAATCCTCGTTTGTACGGAAATGTTGTTAAAAATGCCAGAAACTGTTTAAAAATCAAGAAGAGCTTGGATGAAACTTACATACTTTACGTAATTGGAGATATTGACAAGATACTCTGCTTGCATCCGTTAAATAAGCTTTGAGATCTAGTGATCTGAAAATTTTACATACATACCGGCCTCTCACTGATACTGCCCGTGTTTACTGAAATATATGATGATTCTTGACCAAATCCTTTGGTAAGTTTGAGTGTTGTGTGACAGTGTTTTACCAGCAGACTAGGCTCCTTGAGAGGCCAGCACCCCTTGACCCATCTTTCAAAATTAGGTATTGTAATTTTCTCTCTTTCAAAATTGTGTCCATGGACTTAGTAGTCTACCTGTATTGGGTTTTATTCGTATGTTTATTATACTATAGGGAAACGGGACATATAAAAGCGAGCTTTAGGTACCAATAACCATAACACTGGCTTTTGCTAGTGCCGGTACCAAGTCCGGCTGTCCAGAGTTCCTATCGTTGTTTTACTTTTCTCACTATTTTAGAATTTGCAATAATGTCAAGAAAGGCAACCTCATTGTGAGCGAAGCATTAAACTTTTTCATTTATCCATTTTTGTATTTGATGATTTAAATACTGGAATTTCAAATGCAAATGTTGTGCGTTTGCACAACATGTTATTTTATTAAAATTTTATCAGATTACATTTAGGGGAAGTTTTGTTGTGATGGCTCACCGTACTTATTTTTAAATGAATATATAGGAAAAAATTGGTATTTCCATGTTTCCTTCAAACCAATTCATTAATTTCTTTCTATTTTACTCTTATATTAAACCTTTCAATTTAATTTTTTTTAAAATATAAAGAAAAGTGATTTTACTGACTTTATCCGAATAAGCAAAATTTGCAAGAGATATCTAAGCAAAATATTTAATCAAGTTTTCCCCCGAATTAAAAAAAAACGTATCTCCAATATCGTTCATTATCAACATATCATTTTCCATCTAATTGTCAAAATAAGTATACACTTATTAGATTTGTATCATGGTTTTTTTTTATTAATCTATGAATTAATATTTAAATGTTTCATAATGAATAAAGATATTTGCATATTAAAAAAAACTCCAAATGAAGCATATACTACAAAATTCATAAAAGCGGAATACTTCCAAACTTCTTTATGGGCTGCTCAGTAATGCTAACATTTATATTTCTTTCGATACTTGCCTTTCAGAAAAACATTCATTTTTGTTAACTCTTGACATCAGGTCCTGAAAAAAGAAGTCTGGTTGGAAATCTCTTCTTTCGTCTGGTTCGCACAAAGTTGGAATATTGTCCAATTGATGAAATAATTTTTTGTGCATGTTGTACATTAATACAAATGTTATATCATGTGTTTCTTCAAGCATACGCTCAAATATGTTACATGTATCGAAATATTCTTTATTAAGTGCTTCTAATCTTTTGATAGTTGTATCCAACTGATTACTTTCGAAGTCTTTGAACGCTTTAACTTCACTCTTTCGCGTGTTTTCAATATCATCGATAACTCCATGTAGAAACTTTGCATATTTTTGTATCTCGGATATTTCTTTTTCTGATGGAACCACCACTTTCTTATTATGTACGATCTTTACTTTTTCTAGAATTTCTGTGATTTCTTGGTATGCCTTTTTCATTACTTTAACATTTTCTTCAACTGTCGCACGCGTCTTAGTAGTTAGTTCTGCAATACTACAGAATGAATGATCTTTATGGTCCGAGGTCAAACAGGAGTTGCATATCATACGAGAACACTCTACACAATTGAACGAAAAGACCTCTCTGTGTGTATCACACAGATTCTGACAATTATAAACCAGGCGGTCTACCTTATCGAGGCCTGCAACTGTGTGATGTTTTATTAAAGAAAGTTTATTGTGTATTTTTTTACAAGTCGTACAAATGGCAACTTTGCATTCATAGCAGAATAGGGCTGCCTCATTTTCATCACACAAATCACATATTTTGGATGTTATTTGAGCCATACTGGTATTTAATGGAATGTTACTCTCTGCCATGTTTCTTTTAAATCAATCCTGCAAAATTATCATACATAAAATTAGGCTGTTTGAACGTGTTAAACAATATATCAGCTTTTGTTGGTGTACTTTTTCACAAACATTGCAATGAAATAAAGGGAAAAAATACGTATTTAAAGTTTTTAAGCTATATAAACCACAAAAAGCCTTCATTTGCTACTATAACCAAGTAACAACATAACAACAAATTTTCAATACCACACCTCAATTTAGACGCAGCTTAAGTTACACCATTCGGACATAGAAACCACAAACCTGAAAGACAACTAATGATTTCATCAATACAATGAAAACAAGCATAACTGGTTTCAAATCTTCTTTGTCTTATCCTTTTTAATTCGTTTTTGTTGCGTTGATCTTGCACACAAACGAAAAAGTGGAGGAAATGTTTACATAGAACTTCAATTATATTGTGATTTCACGAAAAATATGTCTCAGCTTCCTTTTATTTACAGTAGGACAGAAAATTTATGAGATTTACTTCACTTCTGTAAAACATTTGTTTAGAAAGCAACCCTATATCTGCTAGATAAACAGCGTAACCACAATAATTAAGATAATACTTCAAACTCAAAAATATTTATAAAAAACATGACAAAAAAAATAGCAATCAACAGGCATATAACGTTTTCCCGTGACGCTTTGAAATTTCACAAACTTGTAAAAGTTACCAAAATGCTTAAACATTCAATGTAACTACTATTTTCTAAACCAAAAACTTCGAAATGTTTTTTATTAACAGGTATCGAGGAACCATATTTAGGTTTTAAAAAGGACGATTACATTTTTTTTTTTCAAAACAAAGATCTACCTAGTCAGAAAATGCGTACTTACAATAAACTTATTCATATATGAAAAAGAAAGGAAATGGGGTAAATTTCAAGGAGACAACATCCCATATCCAGGTTCAAACGACAAAAAACAAAACATCAAGGGGTCACCATATGGTCTTCAACACAGTGAGGAACCTCACACCTTATAGTAAGCCCTAAATGGCCTCGAAAAGGTAAAAAAGTGAATAAATCAATGGAAACAAACCACATCCAATAACCCAAATATCAAGAAACTAAAATTTTATAAGAAGACAAGGACAATCCAATGACCAACATATTCCTGACTTGATTCCTTGATATGTTCTATTTAAGTACGACTAATATATTTTTCTGTATATGCAATCAGAGGCTGACAACAAGAACATAAAAAAATATTTGAGATATACTTGTATTTTACCCAATATATGTGTTTTATTATTACAAGCTGATTACCCTTATTCGTGTATAAATATGAATATAAATTGTTACAAACACATGAGAAAACTAGAAAATCTTTGAGCATAGCTCATTATATCATAGCCCCGCTCCCCCACATAAGGTACATAAATGGCAAAGTTAAAGCATGAGTACGGGCAACCCACAAAATTGGTCAGATGAAAATTTAAAATAGAAGGTGCACTATGACCTTGCTTGATAAAAATTCACTAACAGTTTCATTAAATTCCATTCATTGGTTTGGGAGCTTGGATGGCATCCCAGCAACCCTTATTGACAATGCATGGCTAAGTCCAAGTATGTCTATGGGAAACCTCAAAGATTTGTAAAAATCGTGATTTCAAGTTTAATATCCAATTTCATGAATACCTAAGAAGTCGATGTGATACCTTTTGTTGTAGAAAGATCAAAAATATAATTTCTGCTCAATGTAAACAAGATTGCTACGCGTAGCTATGTCCCCCGCCGCCGCAGTAAAGTCGATAAAGTCCAATAACTCAAGTAAAATTTTGCGAATCAAAATGGCAGCAAGATATGATCAAGTGAATTTGGTGGCAAACAGCTACGCAAAATTTGAGCAAAATCCCTTAATTGGATTTTGAGGTGATGTGTCGACAAAGTCTTCCTATGTTGTAATATGCATTAAGTCGATAAAATCCCATAACTCCCGTAAAATTTGTCCAATCAAAATGGCAGCATAATATGATCAAGTACATATGGTGGCAAATATTCAAACTAAATTTCAGCATAATCTGTTCAGTGGTTTCTGAGGAGTTGCGTCAGCAAATTGTTCCTAAGCTGTGGCACGCATTAAGTCGATAAAGTCCCATAACTCCTGTAAAATTTGACCAATCCAAATGGCGATGCGATATGATCTTGTACATATGGTGACTAACAATCCTGTGAAATTATCATGAATTCGACTAGCAGTTTATGTGGAGTTGCGTCCACAAGATTTGCCATTGTATAACAATGTGGAAAAAATCAAAGTCCCATAACTACAACAAAATCTGATGAATCAAAACGGCAATGCGATATGATCTTGTATTAATGGTGACTAACAATCCTGTAAATTTTGATGAATTCTGGCAAGCGGTTTCTGAGGAGTTGCGTCCACAAGATTTGCCATTGTATAACAATGTAGAAATAATCAAAGTCCCATAATTCACACAAAATTTGACGAATCAAAATGGTGATGCGATATGATCTAGTACTAATGGTGACTAACAATCCTGTAATATTTGAATGAATTCTGATCAGCGGTTTCTGAGGAGTTGCGCCCATAAAAAACGTGACGGACGGACGGACGTACGCACGGACGAAGACCATTACCATGTCCCTCCGTTGTATTGCGGCGGGGGTCAAAATGGCAGCATAATATGATCAAGTACATATGGTGGCAAATGTTCAAACTAAATTTCATCATAATCTGTTCAGTGGTTTCCGAGGAGTTGTGCCCACAAAATGTTCCTAAGCTGTAGCACGCATTAAGGTAGGTGGTTACTCCAAAATTTTTTCCATAGATTTTTAAAATTTTTACAGGAAAGTTTCCTTATTATATAAGCATTGAAATAAAATAATAAAAAAGGGGGTCACCGTGCTTGTTTTTAAAATAACTGATATCAAAATAATCAAATATTTCTAATGAATATATAGGGAAAAACAGGTATATTGTTGATTTCCTTAAAAATATTCCATAGATTTTTTTCTACTTTACTGATGTGTTAGCCCTTTAAACATACTTTCAAAAAATATAAAGAAAAATCGGGGTCACCGACTTTGTTTTCCATTTAATTTGTAAAATGTGAATTTTCATAGTGATATCTATGTAAAATATTTTGATCAGATTATCTCCCTTTTTCAAAAATCCTCTTCCAATTTATTTAATTATCAAGTTACCATACCTCGTCTAATTAGATAAAGACATGTGAAATCAAGTCTATGTAGGTCCTTTGCATTTTGTATTATGGATATAATATTGATTGATTCATTACAAATAAAAATATTTGCATATTTTAAAAGGCAGATAATACCATAACAGCATAAAGAACAAATTCAAAATGGCGGAAGACTACCGATCTACCTTAAGTCGATAAAGTCCCATAACTCCTGTAAAATTTGACCAATCAAAATGGCGATGCGATATGATCTTGTACATATAGTGACTAACAATCCTGTAAAATTGTCATGAATTCGGACACATACTGCTAAAATCAAAACATAATTTAAAACGGAGAACATAATTTAATAAATATTCACATTTTTCTCAAAATTAGAATTGTATGGATAGGTTTCTATAGCAACCAAAAGGTCTTCAATCCACTGCAATGCATTTTAGACATCTTTCAAAAAAAAATTTGAGCAGGGGTTCCCCTTATAATGTAGGTATGCATACTGCTGAAATCAAGACATAATTTTATCAAAATTTTAATTTTTTGGTTTGGTTTCCATGGCAACCATAGAAGTACTGAATCTTCAAATGCTTTAGAATTTGGTATTATATGACCCACAAAGTTCCTTTTAGATTTAATGAAGCTAGTGATAATAGTTTTTGAGATATAGTGAAAAACATACGAAAATGTTCAAAGTCCAACAACTCCTACAAAATTTCATGTATGAAAATGGCCGTGCGAAATGATATAGTACTTGTAGTGAATAACAATCCTACAAAATTTGAACAAAATCCAATACACGGTTTCCGAGGAGTTGCGTCCACAAGATCTCCAGTTGTATAGTATTGCTAAAAATGGTCAAAGTTCCATAACTCCTACAAAAATTGACAAATCAAAATGGCGGTGCGATATGATCTAGTACATATAGTGACTAACAATCCTACAAAATTTGAACATAATCCAATACACGGTTTCCGAGGAGTTGCGTCCACAAGAAAGTGACAGACAGACGGACGGGCGGACACACGGACGCAGACCATTACTATGTCCCACCGTCGCGGTGCGGCGGGGGACAAAAAACTGGATTAACGGAAACATCTACAATGGCTAAAAATTACAATCACATGCCACAATCTGCCAGGGAACTACACAGGAAAAACACAAATTAGACAAAAGACAAACATAAAAAACGATAAGAACTCGGGCCAGCTGGACTTCGTACCGGCACAATCAAAAGTCAGCAGTAGGGTTAAACCGGTTTATGGGTATCAAAACCTCCACTTTATTTGTCCCGTTTCGCTATAGTATAATAATTACATTCATTCTGCTTCGTCGTGTAAAACGGTGGGCCGTAGCACATTTTTCATATGAAGCGCTAGCGCGCTTCTTTCAAAATGTGCTACGGTCCGCCCTTTTACACTCCAATAAAACTACAAATATTGCATTCAATTCTTAAATAAACATATGAATAAACCAAATATAGGTAGACTACTAATTCCATGACCACAATTTTGAAAGAAGGAAAAAGACAATACTTACCTTGAAAGATGAGTCAATGGAATCTCGCCGCTTATCTGAATTTGTTTTTCAGCTCATATCATTTGTTTATTAATTCATTGTGGTTTATCAAATATTTTTTTTAAAAAGTAATATTTATGGTACAACAATCAAATGTCGTATACGCAATTTATTGCTCAAAATGTAAAAACATTGTGTAATGTGGGAGAAACCGAGACCATGGTCAAGACAAGAATGTAGTATCACTTAACCGACATACGGAAAAAAGATTTGAAGACAAACAAATTGCTATTCATTTTAATTCTCCTGGCCATTCAGTTGACAATTTCAAATACGTAGGAATAGAAATCAGTAGAAACTCTTCTAAAATATATAATTATTCATTTAAGTGTGACGATTTTCGATGCTTGTTACCTGTTACAAAATAAAAAAATTTAAGAGGCGAGTTTTCACAAAATATTGAGAACGTGTTCTAAAAAAGATATTGAAAGACAACAACAACCATTCAATATTTGCTCAGATTTTTTTTTGTTAAAGCCAGAAACAAAACAGTTGAGACAAAATAGTTGAGATTCAGTATTGATTCACAGATTATATCTGAGAAATTTCTTATTATTCATATCGGTGAAAAATCCTTTTTACCGGTTGGATATAAAAAAACGGTCATTTGAATTTTGATACTACAGTTATATTTTTTATCTGTCAATACCATTATCAATATCGGACCAGAAAACTGGTCTTTTTAAAGAATCTAACATGATGACGACCCGGTTGTTTAAAAATTCTAAAAAAAAATACGCCAACTTCGTCATTATTATGCAACGCCCCCAATTTCCTCTTTTGAAAGTACATATATAGCCATCCATTTGTTTTTCAAAAATACGGATCCCTCAATAAATAAAAATAACAGTTTATGAAAAAGTGGTTATTGAAATTAAGACTGCCCACCCCCACCCCACCCCCGAGAGTGGTATTAACTTCGATGCAGATAATGACCTCACCCTTTCCTCTGTCACCACTTTCTCATTAAATGTTGTTAATTTAAATTTTACAAACAGCCCATATTCAAGTTTCAATTCAAATATCAATAGGATTATCACTGCCATTTTTTTTACACAATTAAGACAAATGTGCAATTAACTGACTATTTTTAAAGGATATGGGAGGATGGTAGGTGTATAGCTTATGATAAGAAAGATTCTGTGATGCAATACCTTGCATAACAGATAAGCAATGTTTGTTTAAAGATATTGAGCCTTGTTAGCACATTTTCCCATTAGATAAATGTTATTTAAAAGTGTCCTTAATCTTGACCTCGGTGGTAATTCAAAGATATTGAATATGTGTGTGTTTACTGACATTTTGCTTCATGTTAAGTATCAACTGTGAATATGTATTTTCGAATATCCTAGTGGAATATTAATTATGCATCATTAATTTGATCTACAATTAAAAGATAGTAAATATTATTATGTATGCGTAGAAGATATAGTGCACACATGATAAAATTTTGAAATAAACCTGTATTCTACCAATGACTTTTGTCAGACATTTTTGTATGTTTTTGTTAAAGCAACATGAAGCCTTTGGTTCTTCGGTATTCTACTACCATTGTTTTTAAATGTAACTGTGGAATTTAAGTTGACTATTCAACAATAATGCGGAAGAATTCAAAACATTGGAATGTTTCAAATCCATATTAAATGTCTTAAAAATAACACAATTATATTTCATCTTCAAATCAAACATTCCTTTTTATGTTTCGCCTTTCATTTTACCCTTATATTTTAAACCATGTATGAACAGTACAAAACATACATAGAAACAAACACAGACACCGTAAACTTACCAGGAAGTTATATCAAATGAAAACAAAACAGAGTGACGTGTCACCCTTTAGAAATACAAAAAAGTTCCAGTTATTGATCATACTTTAATTGAATATTTCTTAACTGTCAAGTATTTCTAACATTTCTCAAGTGCCACAGATCTTTTTATTATCTTTTCTTGAAATTTCTGATTCTTTTTTGTTTGTTTTATCATAATATTCTTGAATAATTAGTTTTGCGTACCCGCGATAGATGAAAGTGAAAGGAAAAAATGGAATCCTGTGAACTTTGTTACGCCTGGAAAGTTTTCCAACTAGTTTTCGCTCCTCTGAAAATGATTTCCTTTAAAATTACATAACTTATTAGGGTTTCACCATGAAAGGGTGGCGTCCTATAGTAATCATGCAGCCTGTCTGTCCGTCGTCCGTCTGTCCTGCGTCTATCCGTCAGCATTTTTGTACGATAACAATAAGATTGCCTTCACCGACTTTTTTACGACTTTTTTTAGAACCCCCTTTCTTTTTTAAGAAAAATCGGAAAATATTTTTTGAAAAAAAATGCATACTATGAGAATTAACATTATTTCGAACAATAACTTGAGATTGCTTTCAGGGATTTTAATGACTTTGATACTCAAGGTTGGACTTGACTAATGGAAGCTCCCTTTTGTTTTTACGAAAATCTGAAGACAATTTTTGGGGAAAAAAGTTTTTATATGAAAAAGTGCATATATTTTGAGAATTAGCTCAATGTTGTAATCATCCTCACAGATTTTCATAAATTTTATACAAAGTGTTTGATACGATCAAAGTATTGTCCCTTTCCATATTGAATACAATCTGAAAATAATTTTGGGGCAAAAAGTTAAGTTTTTATACACAAAAATGCATATTTCGAGAATAAGCTCTATGGTGTATGATAACTTGTAATAACCTTTACAGATTTATTTAAGTTTTATACACAGTGTTAGACACGATTAGATGAAGGTCCTTTTTGATTTGTAGGAAAATCGGAAAACGTTTCTTTTTTTGGGGGGGGGGGGATTTTACCTTCATAGATTTTTTTTAATGTTTTGATTCGACCTGCAGAAGAGATATAAGTTGTCCAAATGGCCATACATGTATAGCACTAAACTTACAATAACTTAAAGGATTTTGTTTTTTTTTTAATGTTTTTCCGAAAACAGGTTATTGGGACACACAAGGGGCGGAGCCCTTTCTGATTTTGTCAGTATTCTAACAGTGATGAAGCATTTTCCTCCAAGTAGAAAAGACGATATTCCACTTTCGAGTTTTTGGGTTATTGTCGACATCTTGTCCCAAATCTACGGGAAACTGATTTCCGACATCAGTTGGACGTAATCAAGAAATTTTCATATTTATATTTCCTGACTTAAAATAAGTCGGTTGGAAATGACATGCCTGATTTATGACATGTTCAACTATCATCCAGTCATAAACACCTTTCAAATGTTGAAAGAAGAATTTATTCCCTTTGCCCGCGTATAGAGGGACGCCATTTTTCCCGTTTGACCTCTTTGACCCGCCATTCTAATATCTAAAACGTTTCGGAATTAGACGTCTATTAATACGATGTTTTTAGAAGAACAAGGAAGCATGTATACCGATATTTGATAATATACAAACATTGAGAATTAACATA
Organism: Modiolus philippinarum; assembly: GCA_002080025.1. Classification (NCBI taxonomy): domain Eukaryota; kingdom Metazoa; phylum Mollusca; class Bivalvia; order Mytilida; family Modiolidae; genus Modiolus; species Modiolus philippinarum. The sequence goes on from MJUU01067419.1 coordinate 65,243, forward strand.
AACATGTACATATATTTTACAAAAGGATTTGGAGTAACATAAACCTGTACATATATTTTACAAAAGGATTTGGAGTAAATGAACATGAGACCTTAACACATATGTTAACTCCAACTGCAGCAATTTTAATGAGAACTGTTATACTGTGTTTTGGCTTCAAATATTTATTTCAAAGAGAATATAGGAAAATATTAGAAATCTAACTATTTTGTTCGAACTTGAACTGTACTTAAAACTAGTTCCAGAATCTAGAACATCGAACTCGACCTAATAACATTTTTCCAAAAAACAACATTTCAACAAACATTTTATTTACAATCCTCAGACATCAATTACAATGTACAAGAGGTCAAATAACATTACACAATATAAATATAAATAGATAACATGGTGAGTTGGTTGTACGTTAGCAGCTAGGTAGGTAATATTAAAAACAACAAAACAAGCATAAATACATATCGAGTAGGCCGAATAATACAAGATCTAGACTGTGTAGAACATATATTGCCACGTGGATTATTGATTCAGTGAGAATTGAAAGGTGTATGGAAGTAATTCATAAGAATAACAAAATAAGTGCAATGTTTCAATTGATGGACAAATACTAAATGAGGTTAAAGAAATAAATAAATGTAAAATTATGACATTTAGGGAAAACACACATGGCAATACTGAAGAAAACATTTCTGTCGGGTGGGTAAGTATATTAGTATATCAATTTTTCAAGTTTTATTTGATATGCCGGAATATTTATATGTTATTTCATTTCATATACCAATGTATTTATATCTAATGTATTATATGATGTATGTACCAATCAAACAGATTTATTTAATTAGGGAATGATCAGCTCTGTTTCAATTTGAAAAGAAACGGGCAGGCGTATTGGGCCGATTTGTCTGGATTGATAGATTTGAATAACTGCAACATCAGAGGCTTAGAAAGCATGTGCTGCCGTTATACAAGCCTAGCAGCAATCCAGTACAAAACAACGCCTACCAGTCTCTTTCCAATATACGACATTCATAATTTATATTATAATGGGATATATAATAATGATAATAAATATTCTTTATTTAAAAATGTAATAATAAATTCAGTTACATCTGAGGGAAAAGATGAACGCGTTGCGCCGTTATGTCTGGATTGATAGGCTTGCAGAACTGCAGTCTCAGAGGCTTAGAAAGCATGCACTGCAGTTATGCAAGCCTAGCAGCAATCCAGATCAAAACAACGATCACCCTTTCCCCCTTAATAACAAAAAATTAATGAGTAATTAAATAAATAAATATTAATTAACACATAGAAATAAAAAATAAGTGATAGAATTCATATACTCATTGTAATAGGGGTACTATTTTACGTATAAAAAGACAAATGCGTGTATATAGCTTATAGTTACAATACTTAAACAAACCAATCATTTTATGCTCAGAGGGATTTAAGCTGTAGTATTTTGGGATTATGTTATCTCTCAAACGCAAAATTGATGGATATGTGCACATGAAAAGATAGTGGAATTTATTTCCAATAGCGTTCATATTACACATATTACATAATCTATTTTCTACAGGAAGATTTATCCATCTACCAGTTTCAATCGGTAACTTTAAATTTGAACATCGCAATTTGCTCATTATAATTCGGTCTGATTTATTCAATCTCATTAAATATGGTTCTAATTTGAACTCTTGTTTAAATGATGAATAAAACACACCCCTAGACGAATTGCCAAGTTGTGAAAACCAATGTTGAATAAATTGTCACCTTCAACGTCAATTCAATCAACTGTATAGCAAATTAATGATAGCTCTTTGAAGTTACTGTTATCATACTGTTAATCACTTCAAAAATAACTTTATTGCCGTTGTATTTCACACGTAAACAACTGTCCGCCAAACCGTCAATAAAATACAGAACCTCGAATCTATAGCATTAACAGTTCATCACATGATTCCAGAAGAAAAACTTTCTGACCAATGGAATAAAATAATGTGAAATAAAAATATTCAATTTTGGAATTTATAAGTAACTCAGCGACGTAATTTCAAACTGCAGAACAAATAATCTAGTTAATTACAAGTATGATAGCACCTTCTAATAATTTAATAAAACTTTATTTTGAAACAATAACTAGAGAACAAAACTCATAATTTGATTATCAAACTATAAGCAAATGCATATCAAATTCTGCAAAGTATTTTATTGAAAATAAGTTCATTTTTAAATATTCATTATAAATTCACAAATTATAAGGTCAGAAAGCCCGAACCAAATCCTCTTCACTGCGTCCCTATAAATAACGATTTTCGGGGCTTCTTCTCATCAAAAACTTGTTCTTCTATCTAGGTGAGTTTTTATCTAATATTTTATTTGTTAAACTTAATATTCTGAACTTAAGAATTTTTAAAATAATTTTATGAATAATTTTTTATTAAGTTTTCTTTATAAATTAACAAAACATAAATATATCTTTTGAATTAACGTTCGGGAAAATTAACTAAAATTCTAAAATAAACTAATATCATGAGATATGGAGTTTATTGAAATTATCAAAATTATCAACAGTGTAATTCAGTTGTTAAATGAAAATATTTAAAAGCAATGTTTTAAGTTATATCATATATATACTGTGTGACTACAACAGAAAAGAATATTTTCGTTTATATTTTGAAAACTGTATTTATATGATATTCAATCTATCTACGATTTAATTATGATCTAATTGATATATTTCTTTATCGTATATTTTAAATTATGTTTTGTAATATCTGTATATGTTATCTTCCAATTTACAAAAACAAGAAGCACTTTCTGACCAAAAACTTGTTCTGCTATTTAGTTATGTAGACTGCCTATTTTACCATCGAAAAGTCTTACATAACAGAACTATGGCCATTTCGGAAATTAATTCCTCATCAGCAGCACTAGAACCCAAACATAGGATCTCTACAACTTCAAATGCATAAAACCAAACGAAATCCGAATAATCGATATTATCAAGTATAGCTTAGGTCAAAACTATGATGGATGGAGTAAAACCCTAGGTTTAAGAATTTACATAAAAGACAGGGTTCGAGAAAGGCCTTTAATGGCCCTCTCATTTCCTCGTTTTGGAAAATTTGTCAAAACTTTATTGTCTGGTCGTTTTCATATAGCAGAATGGTTGCATTTAATAGATTCCTGTTCATTTTGCAAAAAAATACTACTGAGATCCTAGATATAATGCCAAGAAATTAGCCCAAAAAGGTAAGATTTTCTAAGTTTTTGATTTTTTTTAACAATTTTTTGATTGGCTTTTGATTGAAACAGAAGTGGACAACCACGTGTACTCTCAAAATATTTATATATAATTTGTAATTTACTATTTTATACAATATATATGAAGTGCACAAAAGGTTGGCCAATGTTAAATATTACGAAATTGCCCCCCAGGTGCTATGTTTGGTTGGATGATTTGACAAAATCTGTTGAATTAATACCCAAAAACTAACTGAATCCATTAAAGTAGACAATATAGAGTTTGAAAACTTTCACAGATCTTTCTTTAGCTCTTCTTCAAATTTTGGGCCAAAAAGTGGCCTTACCGAACTTCTCCTTTAGGTAATAGTTTTAAACAAACTGTAAACATGAGATATATTCTCATGTACAAGTACACCATATCTAAGAAAAACAAAGAGTATACATCTCAACAAGGGGGATTGTTTTACCACCAACTCCGCACTGCATTAAAAGACAAACTCCTGTAATAAATATTTTACGGAAGGTTACGGAGTAGATGAACATGAGACCATAACACATATGTTAAATCCAAATATGTTCACATGAACTCCAAAAGAAGCAAATCGATGCGTCGACAGGTTTAGTGTCTCGCATCTCCCGTTATGTGAGAATTAATGATTGTTACATTTAATCGAGGCCAAGAACAAGTCTGATAGCCTAGAGCTAGTCAATAACATGTATAATGTAAACACACCAGTCGTGTTACATTAAACTTTTGAGCGACATCATGATGACGACAAGATACAATTATTGACTTTTGATGAGACAACCACAGTAGAATACCGAAGGAACAAGGGAAGCGCTGACCACAAAAGTCTAAAGACATGGCGAAAATGGCAACAGGAAAAAACAAAGACAAAACAAGGACGTGAGACAGCTACATGCACGGAAACAAAAGGACAAAATTAAGAACTAATGCAGTAGTAGTGTGAACTCCCATGAAAACCGAGAGTGAAAACAGATGCTCCGGAAGGGTAAGCATGTCCTGCACCGCTAGCCACACCTATCACACTATCACTGAGTCAATCCAGGGTTGAGTCAAATCTGGTTATGCCAAATCCGTAGAGACGTGAAATCTAGCTGAAAAATGTGCATTTTCATTTGGGACACAGACACCTCATATCTGTCAATGATGTTATGGTGACGGCTATAAAATTTCTGAAGGCATTAGTGTAACAAAGGCCGAACAAATCCCTGACTAAGCAGCTTTCGGGACAGTGTTTTTGCTCTATTAAAAAAAAATCACTGTATAAACTACATGCTCGACAGTAACGAATTAACAGTGAAATTAACACTCCATAGGCTGGAGAGGTAGGTATATTAATGCTCAGAAAGGGAAAGTTCACAATTGGGAAGTTAAAATCATCACGTTTGTCATTAAGCTTTGATTTCAAACGTTCATCATCGTCAATGTATATTAAGACATCTAAGTACGAAGCTGAAGTAGGTGTATCAGTTGCCTCTTTAATTTCAAACTCCTTGGGATAGATCTGGTGTAAATATTCCATGAATTTTGGTTTATTAAGAGAAAGTACATCGTCTATGTAGCAGAAGCTGAAATTAAAGGACTGGGCTACATGTTTTTTGGGGTTTTTTTTTCTGTGGTAGCCCTTGTAAAAACTTGGCATCATACCAGAAAAGAAAGAGATCAGCTAAACGTGGCGCACAGATAGTTGAATTAAACTTATTTTATTGCTCAAATAAAGCAAAGGGATCGGGCACAAGTTATAACAACATTATTTATAGCCCTCTCCATCTTCCCATGGGAATCCGATTGTCTGTTGATGAGATTAATACCACATTTTAACAACCCAATAGATGTTTTTATTACCGATAGATATATGATTATCAGATCTGGCGGAATGTTAAATTCTGAAATTGTGGTTTAAACCGAAATCGAAATCACTGTTTTACTATATGAATGATTTTTCTGACAATTAAACATTTTACTTTCGTTTTTTCCTTCTTGTACATTTAAGTCTTGACATTGTTTCTACTTTAGGGAAATTGCTTTTCCCTGTTACTATATATGGATACACCTTGAAGTGTTAAAAGTGATGTTAACCGAGAGCTCACTTGCTAAATTTTGTGGTGATCATCACATTAGAAAACTTATATTTTTCTCGTTACTATTTATAGGTACACGTTGAAGTGATTGTGCAGTAATCATCACCATTAAAAGGAAAAGCGAAATATTTATTTATCCAATCAGAATCTTGTATTTTTATAGTCATATAATAATAAAATTTATAGAATGTTTGTTTCAAGCGTTCGTTCTCCTTGTTGGAATTGTTTTGTGGTTACTAGTTAACAACTATGCTGCAGCATATCGTATGTATTAAGCTGAGATCTATACGCGCTGTGTGTAGGGCAAGGAGGGAATTAACTACTAAGGAATAGGAAATTAAAATTATAAATGCAAGTGACTGACAAATTAACTATGATTAAAACTTGAGAAATAGCCTGGAAAAATCATTGATAGAAAATTACATCGAAAATTTCACTTCTCGTAGGAACTTACATGTATAAAATATGAAAAAGATTGTTTATAAAAACAAAGAGTGAAAAAAGACCTCTAGTCACGTTTTTATTAACATTAATAAGCTGGATATTATCGTATAAAAATGGCTGTCATTCTTAGGTCGTTGGTGGGGACTATTGGAGTACCCTCGGCGTCCATGTCCCCGACCGTGCACGAGTCCGCGTCCACATTTGATTTATGGAGGTTAGGGTCATCAAACTTTGCACACAGGTGCATCTTTGGGGGACCCACAGTATTCAGGAAAATAAAGTCTCTTTGACCTATATTTTCCGCTTGATTGCCTTATATTCAATTTTAGGTCCGAGTTCATATCACAGTTACTGTACATGGTAGAATAATCGAACTTGGATTTAATTGCTTACTATTGTTACTTTTATTCTGAAGTTTACATTTGTTTCAAAGGTACTTCGAATTCAGGTTCCTGTAATGTGTCAAAAATACTATTTGAAACACATTCTCCTGTTTTATGCCTTAACATGAGTGCCCCCAAGAATCGTACCACAACCTGTATCTGAACAATTCCTGACAAGAATATTAGATTGTTTCCTCACTTCCGATTAGGCAGTTTCATCATATTTATTGAGATACCCTGGAGGAGACTAAATTAAACTGCAGTTATTTACGCAAATATGGTCTTAATACGTCTGATTTTAAACAGTACGATTCGCACGCGTCTGATCTACTCTTGACGACTTTAACCTTACTATCACATTCAAACTATTACAACAAGGTTACAGATTTCATAGATTGATAAACACCTTTAAGAATTTTTATAGAAGATATTAACATTTGGTATTTAAATATAATGGGACTCGGAAACAGCTTATTACTAAAGGCATTTTCTCACCCTCGTTTTTACTGAAATGTTGTTAAAAAATGTCAAAAAATAATTAAAAAATCCAGAAAAACTGGGATGTAACCTACATTCTTAACGTAATAGGGGATATTGACCGGATATTCTTCATGATTCCGTTAAATTGGCTTTGGGATCCAATGACCTGAAGATGTTACAATTATATTGGCCTCTCACTGATACTGCCGATGTCTACTAAAATTCATGATGATTCTTCACCAAACCCTTCGTGAAGTTTTGAATTTGATTATCATTCCGTAGTGCGACAGTGTTTTACCAGCGAGTAGACTCCTTGAGCTAGCCGGCAGTTTAGCGGCGAGTACTCCTCGACCCATCTTTCTAAATTACGTTTTGTCTATTCTTTCCTTTCCAAGATTGTGGTCTTAAAGTTAGTGGTCTACCTGTGTTGGATTTTATTTGTATGTTTATTATACAATAGAGATACGGGATAGAGAAAGGGGAGCTTTGAGTGCCCATAAACCGGTTTAACCCTACCGCTGGCTGTTGTTAGTGCCGGTACCAAGTCCCGCTATCCCGAGTTCCATTCGTTATCTATGTTTGTCTTTTGTCATTTTATTAATTCCTTGCACGGTTCCATGGTTGATTGTGACATGACGTTGTGATTGTAATGTTCGGCCATTGTAAGTGTTTCCTGTTATCTTTCCTTCATTAATTAAATACATACCTCATTATTTTACAACAGATTTAAGTGAAGAAAATCTAAAAGGATTGCTTTCATTTTGTAATGTCAGAGTTTCTAATAACTTGGCTATTTTCATACCAAAAATTATTAAATATTTATGAGTTTTTTAAATGAAAAATAGTTAAAAGATTGGAAAAAGAGTATATATTTGTTCCGGCAGATAAAGCAGCCAATAATGTGGTCGTTGTTTGACGTAAGTACTTCATCGAGGTGCTTCGGAATGAAATTACCGATTCCAGTATATTTCAAGGTACCACGTCAACAGAAATACAAATAATTGATCATCACATGATAGCTAGAGCTAAACTTAAAGCAACTTCTAATTATAAAAGCATTCCTACTATGTATTGGCTTCCTAAACTACACAAATATCCTTTCAAATTTCGTTTTATTTCGGCATCCAGTAAATGTTCAACCACACATATTTCTGTTTTATTGACCAGTGCACTTACTACCATAAAAAATCTCGTCATAAACTTTAGCAACAAATGTTATGAATACAGTGGAATTAACTACTTTTGGAGTGTTAAAAATTCGGTAGAAGTTTTGAAAAGACTTCGATCTGTTTATGAAGCATACACCTCCGTCGCTAGCTATGATTTTTCTAACCTTTATACTACATTACCTCACCAAAGAGAAATTTTCGTATTTGAACCAATGGTCCTTCAAAAGAATCAGGATGTACGTACATTTGTTGCAATACATTTAAATCGTTTTTCAGTGACGACAAACATGACAAATATACCAATTGGACTTGTCAGGATATGATAAAACCATTAAATTTTCTTCTTAATAACATTTTTGTTCGTTTCGGTGATACAGTCTATCGGCAAAAAATAGGTATTCCTATGGGTACCAACTGTGCACCTCTCATAGCAGATTTATTTCTTTATTGCTACGAGTCACAATTCATGGCAAAAATTCAAAAAGACCCTTCTAACCAGCATTTAGTGGATAAATTTAACAATACATATAGATATTTGGACGATATTTTGGCTTTAAATAATCCTGAATTTTCTAAATTTACAGATGAAATTTATCCTGCAGAACTTACTTTAAATAAATCCAATAGCAGCAGTGCTTGTTCTTGATTTATCAATAAATCAAGGAAAGTTAAACACTAAGGTTTATGATAAAAGGGATGATTTCTTCTTCCCTATAGTCAATTTTCCCCATCTCGACGGCGATGTTCCGTTCGCCCTTCTTAAGGGGTCTACATTTCACAACTTCTTCGATATGCACGAGTATGTAGTGATGTTTCTGACTTCAACGACCAAAATCTTTGTCTCACTGAAACATGCATTGACTTATTAAGAAAATTTGGTTCTACATGCAGGGTTCTTATACATCAGGGTATTTCACATCCAAACTTCTATGGCAATATCATTTACAAAGCGCATAAATTCAAAAATTGTCCTTCTAAACTTATTAATCCGTTGAACAAACTTATGCATAAAGGATATAAATACAGCATCGTTGTTAAATTTTTACTTCTGGTTTTTGCTGGCAAAAATATTGATCATCTCCTAAATGCTTTACACCATAACTAAATTTAAACAATTCTTCATATTGGCAGTATTTGGCATTGCACAATATCATGTCCTTCTTTCATAATTGATGATGTTGTAATACCAAATCTGTTTAGAAGTATTTCAATTGAAATTTCATATGTAAGAAGGCTTGATATCATAGTCAACGGAAATTATGTCCTTAACTAGCTGTCAGTAACTACGAGCATTTGTCCGGACAGTACCTGTCTGTATTGTCTTCATGTTTTATGTACTTCATTGTAAGGGCACTAGTTTTGATAAGTTGGACTTTTTCTAGTTTGATTTATACTGTGAGTCTTTTTGTGTATTTATTTTTAGCCATTCTCCACACACAGGGGGAGGGTTTGGATCCAAGAAAACGAGTTTAATCCCACTGCATTTTTTGCGCCTGTCCCAAGTCAGGAATATGTTGGTCATTGGCTTGTCCTTGTCTTCTTATAAAATTTTAGTTTCTTGATATTTGGGATATTGGATGGGGTTTGTTTCCATTGATTTATTCACTTTTTTACCTTTTTGGGCCATTTAGGGCTTGCTATATGGTGTGAGGTTCCTCATTGTGTTGAAGACCCTACGGTACCCCTATATGCTTTGTTTTGGGTCATTTAACCTGGATATGGGATGTTGTCTCCTTTACATTTACCCCTTTCCTTTCTTTTTCATCCATATATGAATGTTTATGTATTATATATTTGTCTGTAAGTTCGCAATTGTATTGTTTTTCTATTATATTTGTATGCCTCTTGTTACAGTTTAATCTGTCTCGAGTGAAATAAAAAAACTTGAAACTTGATATCTGGTAGGACACCTTACTATTACTCCTTTGAAAATTTGCCACGCCATTTTCGAGTATATTTTCTTAAAAAGTACAAGCAAAATATCACATGATCTAAAGCATGTAAAGGCAAAGTTGCTTGGTGACACCTTCAGTTCCCTCAATTGGTCTGCTTGTGTGATTACATGTATGTGCATTTATCGAGAAGGATATCTTAAGCTTTACTTTGCGTCGGTTTTGATGCAGTCAAAACAGGGATTATTAAGCATTTCTTGATTTCTTAAAGTGCAAAATCCTTTCTAATCCCATTGAACTGCTTTCACATGTAGATAGCCTACTTTATCTTATTTTTCAACCACCCATTACTAAGATTATATATGTAGTTTTATTCTGAAAATAAAGATAGTTTTAATTGGAAACAACTTAACTATGAATGTATGTAATTTCTAGTGTTTAGAGACCTCAATGAATTCTTAATTAGATCTTTGACAGCATAAATGAAAAAAAAAAACAAATAAATATTTTAAAGATGTGCATGAATTTTTTTTCTTCACAGGATAAAGCTGCCAGTAGAACACATGTAACAAAGGGGATAACAGGAAACAAATACAATGGCTGAAGATTACCGTCACATGCCACAATATGCCAAATAACTAAAACAAAACAAGGGACAAACAAAACAACGATGGGAACTCAAGACAGCCGGACTTGGTAAAAAAAAATCTAGCGGTAGGGTTAAACCGGTTTATGGGTACCTAAACATCGACTTTATCTGTCTCTTTTCCCTTTAGTATATATGTATACACTGACTGCTATATTTTTAAATCAACGAAGGGGCATGTAGTGTAGATATCAGTCAGATTACCTTTATTGATAAATATGGCTTGTTAAACAGTGTTGATTTGAATGTACCTTAGTGACTGTCTTTACCTCAAACCAATGTAACAACCACTTCGGAAGTAAACCAATCATTTGCCTGAAAAGGATAACGTGATCGTCTACAATACACTATACACTCTGAAAAAGAATTTGAAACTTCTAATGCAACATTTATATAACGAAGGTTTTGATTGGTCAAAACTTACCGTCAATTCCGCTATTTACACACCTGGAACAAAGTAGGTTTCCTGTTTAGTCTGGTTCCTAATATTGTAACAAATTCATGAGTTAAAAATAGAACATGAAATTGATTTGTTGCATTAGAATCGCAATAACAGTACATTATTTGAATACCCGAGGGCGTCAATCTTGATTTGACGGTCAAAATATCCATTTACAGGCTCCGCTACGCGTCGCCCATAAACTGTATTTTGACCGTCAAATGTACGATCGACGCCCTCTGGTATTCAAATAATGTACTGTTATTGCTTAATTAAAGACAAAATAAAACATACATGGCCTGAAGTTGCTTCCATTTTTCTTTTTTTTTTATTTTTTCCATTTTATTACACCGAGTGTTAACGAGGAGTAAAAACAACGACATATTTTGCCAGGTCAGTGTAAAAAATCAAGCGTAATGTGTGATTTGTTTATACCGTTAACCGTGATAACAAGAAGAGTACATCGCTTCAACCCCCCCCCCCCCCCTTATTTGTGCGCTTGGTCCTCGTTTATTGTCATCATACTCACAAAATTTAACTATTCCAACTTACAAAAGTTTTTAATATACTGTATTTATCTGAACATTAGCAGTTCTTTTATAAAGCAGATGACGTTTTGCATATTTCCATATTTTTAGAAATTGCTTTCGACCTTTTTTTTCAACTATACCGGTACTCACTGACACAATGTATTATTTTATATATCTGAAAGAGCGACTTCAAAAACAAAACCTGACCTCAATTAATTCACTTTATTTTAAGAGATAAATTACTTTCACTTTTTACCACGATTAGTTTACTCCTTGAATAAAAAAAAATACCAGAGTTACTTTATATTTACTTTCTGTATTTTTCCAATTCGACAACTTATGTCTCATCAGTGTAGATAAAATCAAAACATTGGAAATCCAGATATAGAAAGGTGTACAAGCTGATAAAGAACGATGAGATTAAAAGGATCTTAATAGACAGCCAAACTCATCTAATGACAGAGCTTTGCATGAGGGAGATACTCCTTAGTTTTAAACGAAAAACGAAATAAGTAATAATAAAAGGCGCCTTTATAAACAAAAATTACAAAACGACATTTTGAAAGTTTCGTTAACGGTGATTATTAACTATCTAAAACTATCATAAAATTTGCCCTTCGCCAAATAGCCATGTTCAAATCCGAAACGTACTATTTTCTTATCTTATATGTATCAGATATGGATATAATTTTTCCAATATACACTGTGATATTCAACATCACTCTGAAACAAAACAGCACAGAAATGAGGATTATTGAGGGAATATTGCGGTATGGGATAATGGATATTTTAGGCAAAACTTGCAGGGATATGGGTTAAAAATTTTGAATATTTTCTAACGTGTATTTTGGTCCAGAATTACTTAGATGTGGGATATTTGGGCTCCCATAAACTAGCCTTTTTTTTCATTAGACACATAGAAATTTTAAATTCTTAAGGCTATTATCTAAAAAAAACATAAAGCAAATTGAAACAAACTGTACAAAAATGGGTAGGGCTTTAGATTCGATCCAATAAAAACATAATGAATTGAACCAAAACTGTACATAAGCCGTATTGGGAGTATAAAAAATAGACCCATTTTGATCCTATCCGAGGGATAAAATGAAAAACAGCACAAAACATAATTTAAGCAAAGACTTGTATGATTGAACTTGAACTGAAGCAAATTTATTTTTATGCGGAGGTCCTTGATTTAGCCTCCTATTTCAATATTTTTGGTAATGAGCACTTATTTTTTTTTTTACTATTTTTGGATTGTGGCTTTCCCTATAATTGGATTTAAATTTTGTGATGAGAGGTAACTCATTGAAACAATTGTATATGCAGAATTCAAATTCAAAGTAACTTCGGTATTTAGTCATTTGTTACCACTGGGTCGATGCCACTGCTGGTGGACTGTTAGTCCCCGAGGGTATTCACCAGCCCAGTAATCAGTATTTCGGTGCTGACCCGAAAGCCGATTCTATTTGGAACCTTTCAATATCTAAATTTTTGGAAATTTTGATGAAAACTAAGGAGTATCTCCCTCATGCAAAGCCCGGTCCTTTACATTTAGATCATATTGGTTATTTGTTTTCTATCAGTTTTAAAAGATCTTTGAATTTATGGTCTTCCAAACGTTTAGATTTGATCCGCACTGAAGAGACACAAGTTGTCGAAATGCGCATATGCAGAATTCAAATTCACAGTAACTTCGGTATTTAGTCATTTGTACAACATAGCAAAATTAACTGTTTATTGTGAAAGATGGGTATATTTGTCTTCTAAAGTCTTTTCTCTAATTTCTACAAAATGTAGCAAATTTAAACACCTCCTGATCGATTAGTTATCAAAACAATAAACAACATGCGTGTTATGACGACGGTAGTATCAAAATGGCACAGAATACTTTTTTTTCTTTTTTTTTACTGAAAATGTCTGTAGAGCATTAAAACGACTTTGTCGTGATGATTCAACGCCTATCAATATTTTTCAACACTAATTTTTGACTGAAAATGTCTGTTAGTATTGAAAATGACTGTGACCTTGTGATCAAACACTTATCATTCTTCAACAGAGACTATTATACTTGTCTATTATCTTGGCCAAAATCACATTTACATTTTAAATATACTCTGATTAAACACGGATAAAAGTTAATTTTCGGCATTCGTAAGAATATTACAAGTTAAGATCAAAGAGAATAAACATGTAAGAAAAAAAATCCTTTCTATATTATACTTAAGTAAGATTACGAATAGTTGTTGTTTTTCCAACTGGAAAAAAACATGAAAAGACCATGCTTGTTCCATTGTTTAAATAAAATAAATCTTGAAAGCTGATTTAGCCTTTATTTGACTTGCATCAGTTCGCTGGGTGGGTGGTTTGCATATATAAGATGTGCAACATTGACGTTTTCGCCACAAACACCATCATGATATTATCGGTTCTTTGTCTTTTAACGCTTGCAGCATGTTCCCGTGAGTAGACAATTTGTCCATGATTTTTCATATCTTTTTTTTTGTATCATTTTGTTATTTGTTACCACTGGGCCGATGCCTCTGCGAGTTGACTGTTAGTCCGCGAGGGCATTCTCCAACCCAGTAGTCAGTACTTCGGTGCTGACCCAAAAACCGATCTTATGGAAATTTACATTTATCTGAATTTTACTAAATTTTGGTCTTAACTAAGGAGTATCTCACTCATGCATAGCTCTGTCCTTAGCTGAATTTTGGCTTTTCTATTAAGATCGTTTTGGTTATTTGTTCTCTATCAGCTTTTACACGTTTTTCGGTTGAAGGACTTCCAAATGTTTTGGTTTGATCTGCACTGAGGAGACATAAGTTGTCGAAATGCGCATATGCAGAAGCTAAATTCACAGTAACTTCGGTATTTTGTTATTTTTTTTTTTTGTCATTTATTTATTTTATTTCTTTATTTATATTTTATTTTATTTATTCTTCACGAAGGTGTTGAAAATATTGTTTGAACAAAAGGGCAACTTTAAGTAAACACTTTGACAATGTACTCAAGTTATTAAGGGATATAACAGGACAAAAATTGATTCTATGGATTGGCTTGTAGACTTGCTACAAGTCCCTCTGTATTTTTACTAACACAGTGAAACCTGTCTAAAACGAACCCTGAATAAAACGAAAACCTGTTTAAACCAAACACTACATGAAGACCCTTTGTATCAATTTCTATTTATTTTGAACCTGTGTAAACCGAACACCTGCCTAAAACGAACTAATTCTTCAGTCCCAAAGGGGTTTGATTTAGACAGGTTTCACTGCATATAAAAACAATGAAAGGTTATTGAGTAAATGCACATGAGACAAAGTCGCTTCAAATACACGGTAGAACCAAGCAATGGTACAACGCTTTTGTTCTTTGTTCTTCATCTTGAAGTCGCAAGACTTAGCTTATTTAATCACATTTACTCAACCTCTACTGATAACACATATTAAGTTGCTATCTTTGAAAGAATTTTTTAATTGTGAAAAATAAATTCTGAAGAAGTTATTAATAAAAGGAAATAGAATTGTAGCAAGTCTAGAGGGGCCTGGTAAAATAAGTCGAGCCAGAAATTTTATTTTAAAAATTTGCAGGTCAGAAAATTTATTTTCAAATACTTAGGGGTTATATTATTAATTTCTCTTATACCACACTGTCAGATATGTTAATGTAGACCAAAGTATTTATTTTCACCTTTATTCGGACCAGATTATTTATTAAGAAAACTGCCAGCCCCCTCTCAGATTCAAATGATCTTCCCCTTATTTTATAGTGAGGACTTACTTGAAAAAATGTGTGAGAGTTCTTTAAAAGAAACCTGCAGACAGTTTTGCAAAAAAATTTAATGTAAAAGCAATGTGGATTATGATTTGAAGAAATTCGGTAAATATTCTCCAGATGTGACGGAGAATTTATTGTCCGTCGGCTGTGAATGATACAAACATATGATGATATTTTAACGTTAAATAATGACGACTTCAATACGTATTATAAGGACATCTACCCTAAAGAACTTACTTTAAATAAAGCCAATTCTGATAATCATCATTGTCCGTTCTTAGACATGTATTTTGATATAACGAATGGTAAATTAGATACTAAAATTTGTGATAAAAGGGACGATTTTTCTTTTCCCATAGTTAATTATTCATTTCTGGAAGGCGATGATCCATTAGCGCCATCATATAGTGTTTACATATCTCAACTTGTTCGATTTGCTCGAGTATGTAATAACGTTTGCGATTTTAATGAACGGAATATTTTCATAACTGAAAAACTATTACATCAGGGTTTTCGTTATCATAAACTGGTTAAAACTTTTACTAAATTCTATCAGCGATATAAAGACCTAGTTCATAAATACAATGCTACCTATAAATGTAAGCCAAAATAGTATCCTGTGAAATAAGTTATAAAACCTTTAAATCGTCTAATTCATAAGGGTTATAATTACGGTATTGTCGTCAAGTCATTACGTATGGCCTTCTTTGGTATTAACATTTGATTTTTTGATAGGGTCTTTGCATTTTAACTAAACACATTCTTAATTTCAAAATCTGTATTGCATGGACACGGGTTATGTATTCCGGTGTATGCATGAAATTGTTATGCTAAACTCCTCACAGGAAGGGATCTTGGTGGAAGCTGTATACTGAGGGTACATTACTTACTTTGTCAGTTGGTGATGGGTCTGAAGCTGGCATGTCAGTTAACTGCTAGTAGTCTCTTTTGATTTTATGTTTTTGTCCGTACATTTAGTTCTTTCAGTTTAATTTTTCACAATTGACTCAGTCCTGTTGCTGACTGAATTTTATTGTTGTTACTATTCTATTTTTATTTATCACATTGGGTAGGGGGAAGGTCTGGGCCCAATAAAACTATTTTAACCCCGCCGCAGCAAGTTTGCGCCTGTCCTAAGTCAGGAAATTTAGTAAGCCTTTGTGTTAGTTTACTTTATGTCTATAGGGCCTACTTAGATTTGGACAGCTCTAGAGTAGAGTTGCTGTTACGCGTTTTTAGTTCCGTCCCACTGGAAATGACTAGCCAATCAAATCCGTCCTCTGAAAATTTTACACATGCGCAGTCATGATTTTTGCCGCCATATTAACCCTAGATTAACTCGATATTAACCCTGCTTTTCAAAGGGTTGCGCGAGTTAACTCTAGACGAGTAAACTCGTATCGTTCGATTGCCACAACTCATTAAACTCGATGTGAAAGTATAACCCGAGTTGGACGAATCAAAGTAGGCCCTGGAGTCTAGGATGATGTTTATTTCGCTGAACTTCATTACTCTTTATTTAGGGGCCGACTCCGACCTGCCGTTTGGTGTTGGGTTTCCTCACCGTTCATTGAAGATCTTATGGTGGTTTTGAGTTGTTATCACTCCCCTTTAGGTCGTTGTCTGTTTAACACATTCCTTTCCCTTTTTTTCTCTATATTTTCTGCACACATGTATCAGTTCATGATCTTGTATGAAGAATGAATTCTTAAATGTACTTTTATTAATTGCTATATCGTGCCAACATTTTAATAAATTATCACCGCATTGTACTAATTGAAAGGCATCAGCCGTTGAAAATTAAACAAACTTTATATCGAAATTGAAATATGTTAATTTTGTTTAGATCAGTTTCATTTTCAATAGAATATGGAATAAATGCACATTAGGCAAAGTCTCTACGAATACATGATTAAACTAAGCAATGGAACAAAGTTTTTTTTACTCTTACTTGAAGTCACCATATGAGGCTTTCAACAATAAGCATGTATGCATTTGATGTAACACTGGAAAAGGTATTAAACAACCAAAATTTTGTACTATGGGATCACAGGTATTTGGGTAGTTTGTTAATTTTCTTATATTTCAATGGCATAAGCTGTACCTATTGAGTAATACCATATACCATAGTCATAGATCTTGCCTCCATACAGTCTCAAAGTTACCACAACTCTTCCTTTACTTTCATTTTTTCGCATTCTGGGTTTAACGTTATAATTACAACAACGATGTATCAAAAATCAGTTTAGAATTAGAAAACCAGGATTTAAGAGTTCAACAAGCATTTAAAGTTGACAATATTACTCAAGTTAAGTTAGAAACAATTCTAAGTTAACTTGAAGTTAACTTAGAGCAGACGTAGAACAGTTCTAGAAACGGTCATTTTCTAAGTTAACTTAGAGCAGTTCTAAAAGCAGTCGTAAAAAAGAGCAGTTCTAAAAGGGGTCATAAGACAGAGCAGTTCTAAAAGTGGTCATAAAAACGGTCATTTTCTAAGTTAACTTAGAACAGTTCTAAAAGCAGTCATACGGAAGACCATGACTGCTTTTAGAACAGGTTATGACCGTTTTTAGAACAGTTCTACTCGATGACTGCTTTTAGAATAGTTCTACTCTATGACTGCTTTTAGAACAGTTCTTGACAATGACTGCTTTTGGAACACTTTTCTAGAGCTAACTTTGTGAGAGGTCATGACTGCACCCTACTGTATAAACGGTCATCACTTGAATAGAACAGGAAGTTGTAGTTTGCACATGCCTAACCGAAAGTAGATACTTTTTGCTGATTGTGTGTTTTACCATAAATTCCCCCGTCCCAAATAAGTTGCCATTCAGTAATACGGGAGTTTCGAGATGGGAACTCTCGTGTAATTGAAGGCGCAAACGATCGCCTCGGATACTGGTAAGAAGAAATACTGGACTTCTAAACCTATTGAAATGAATACATACAACATAAAAAAAAAATATTTATGAAATTGAGGTGCATTTATGATTTTTCCTACATGACAATTTATAACTTAACTTTACTTGACGATAAAGATTAATCTGTAGCGCTACAAATCGATTAAATATAAATCACCCTTAGCTCAACACTGTTCAATAATTATTGATTCCCTCTCAATGCATTGATGTAATGATTTTTGATGTATACAAATAGAACTGTGTTCCCTACTGAACACGATTCAAAAGTCTGGTTTATAGCTTTTGGCTATATTCGTATCATAGTTTAACATGTGACCAAGCACAGGTCCTTTAGAGAGGTATATGAGCGCATATGCATGAAAGACAGTGGGTGTGTATATCATGTTGGCCTCGTTATTGACCGGAATTTACCTGATATATTGATATATGGTATTTAGATATATATTTGGATTACACTGACTATATGAAGGAAATGCACGACTTAAGTTGATAATTTTCATGATTTTATTTTTCGAACTTCCCAGAAGGGTTCTTTTTAAACCGGAGGTTTCCAGTCCCATGTTCAATGGGTGTCTAATGGTATAACATCACTAGTTCAGTTTCCCATGTTAAATGAATGAAATAAAAGGGACAACAGGAAACACCTACAATGGCTGAAAATTATAATTACATGCCACAATCTGCTAGAGAACTACACAGGAGGAAAAAAAACAAATTAGACAAAAGACAAACTTAAACAACGATAGAAACTCAGGACAGCCGGACGTGGTACCGGCACTAGCAAAAGCCAGCATTAGGGTTAAACCGGTTAATGGGTATCCAAACCTCCCCTTTATCTACCCCGTTTCCCTATAGTTTAGTAAACATACAAATAAAACCCAATACAGGTAGACTTCTAATTCCATGACCACAATCTTGATAGAATAATACGTAATTTTGAAAGATGAGTCAAGGAATGCTCGCCGCTAGTCTGCTGGTTAAACACTGTCGCACTTCGAACGAAAAATGTATTAATAAAGTATCAAACATGTTTAATACTTTGTCACACAAAAAAAATAAATGAAGTGACACGTGTCTCAACTCGAAAAGGAATCTCCTATTTAATTTTCATGGAAAAATCAACCCACTTAACATACATATAAGAAAGAACAGAACTGGCTGTGATGAACACGAGGATATGTACTTCCTGTTTAGATTTTACAGAAAAAAATACCTTCGCCTTCAGTGACAGTGAACAACACAAGGATAGGTACTTTCTGTTTAAATTTTACAGAAAAAATATACCCGCCTTCAGTGCCTGTACAATTTTTATTTGTTAACAAAATCATACATTTTTGGCTCGGAAGAATCCTAATAATATCACCTTTTCAATTAATTATGTTTCAGCTATCAACATTTTGAGTAAATAACAGTATAAACACTTCTTTAGAACCATGTCGTCTCAATAAGAGATATATTCACATATGTGCCTGACTGGTGTCCTTATTTGTGCTGATTTTATACTTTAGGGAAACGGAATAGAGAAAGGGGAGGTTTGGGTATCCATAAAGCGGTTTAACCCTACAGCTGGCTCTTGATAGTGCCGGTATCAAGTCCGGATATCCCGAGTTCCCATCGTTGTCTACGATTTTTTCCTGTCTTTTTATTGTTTTTCTTGTGCAGTTCCCTGGTGGATTGTTGCATGTGATTGTAGTTTTCGGCCATTGTGGGTGTCTCGCGTTATCTTTGCTATATTAATGTTATACCGAATGACACGTCCGCGTTCATGTTTGAAAAGAAAAAAGCCTTTGTGTTTCCCTTTTCATTGTTTCATTTTCTTTAGTGTGTATTTCTATCGATATTTCTCTTTTTACACGTATTTCGGTTGATGAATTTCCAAATGTTTTGATTTGATCTGCAGTGAAGAGACATAGTTTGACTAAATGCGCATATGCAGAAACAAAATTAAAAGTAACTTCGGTATTTTGTGATTTCTTATCCCTTTGTGTGCAAAATTTCATGTTCATTTTCAAATTAAGCTTATTATCTAATTCCATTTTTGCAGGTATTTTCAGTTTAACATTCCGCTTACTGTGTTATACTATCCTTACTTTCCCTTTTCTCACCTTATTTCATAAGCACTAGTATCTCCCTTTTTCATTCCATTTGGAACAATTAAGTTTTTCTCACCATTGTTCTGTTTCCATGGCCCCTGTTGCCATTTTTGAGATTTTGATTTTAGAAACATAAATATAATCCACAGAACTGTTTAGGAACGCAATACTATTTGCTATAACTCTGGTATGATATTGATACTAAACACAAACTTCTACTTAAATCGCATTTTGTTATGTCAATTGGTTGCATACATATATGTTTTCCACTGTGTGTCAGTTTTTAATCCTTTCAAAAAGAAAGAAAAAAATCAAAAGTTTAAATCATGACCAGACCAGCATGAGAATGGTTTTTTATCAAAGTTAATACAAGTGATTATTTACGAACAGTTATTAACAATTTCGGTCGGTCCTGTAAGATTTTCGAACTGCCGTCTGGTCTTATCTTTTTTCAGGCATCATCTTTTTTGACAACGGACAATCCCCCCACCCCACCCCCCATTTTGTATTAATTTCATTGTACGCATCTTAATTAGCATTCTGACAATATCTGACAATATTTCATTAAATCGTATCTATTTTGTCACGATCAATCATTGGAAAGCCTTGGTATTTGCAAATGGTCGAAACAAAACGGAAGGTAATACGGGACTCCTGAATCATGTTCCCTCCGGAAACAATTCTGTTTTTATACTTAAATCAATACATCAATACACTGCGAGGGAATCACTAATTAATGAACACTGTTGATCTCAGGGTGATTTTTATTTAATCTATTTGTAGCGCTTCAGGCTATTTTTTTTTTTTTCGTCATTTAAAATTTAGTTAAAGAATTGTCATATAGGAAAAATTATAAATGCACTTCATAAAAAGTTTGTTTTTCATGTGGTTTATATTTATTTCAATAGGTTTAGATATCCAGCATTCCTTCTTACTGGTATCCGAGGCGATCGTTTGCGCCTTCAATTACACGAGAGTTCCTGTCTCGAAAGTCTCGTATTATCTCACTGGTTAAAAGAAAACATGTATAGTTTCATATACTCTTAACATTTAACCCATTTTTCATTCAGATGCTGGTAATTATGGAGATTACGGTGACGGTTATGGTGATGGATCTGTAGCTGTAAGTTTTATTAGATACTCAACAACAAAAGAAACGCACTACTTGTGTATATTTTTGTACATTAAACTTCAAAATCAAATATCTCAAAATACTCGCTTGCATAGCTCTGTCCTTAGCTGATTTTGGCTTTTGTATTTATATCTAATTGGTAATTTGTTCTCTGTCAGCCTTTACACATATTTGGGTATATGGATTTCCAATTATTTTGATAAATCTGCACTGAAGAGACATAAGTTGTCGAAATGCGCATATGCAGAATCCAAATTAACAACAACTTCGGTATTTTGTTATTGAACATCTTGAATATTTTACACATTGTTTCTCATATAACGGAGAGTTGGTATAATTATTGCATGATGGGTAAGCGACTTCTTTCAGTGAAGTACAATAACTTTTACCCATAACTGAATAAAGAAGTTACTGTGAATTGACTTTTTGCATATGCGCATTTCGCATATGTAGAAGACAACAGCAGTTGAATACCGAAGGAACACAGGAGTGGTATTTACAAAAAATCAAAGTCCAATAACATGGGCAAAACGAAAACACAGAAAGCAATGACATTAGACACCCTCAAATCACAGAAGTAAAAACACAATATCCAAAACTAAGGCACTCGCAGTATGAATTCCGATGAAACCGAGAATGACATCAGGGTTCCGGAAGGGTAAGCGTGTCCTGCTCTTTTAACAACATCCGTCACATGGTTAATGAGGCAAATATGTTTTAAAGGTCTGTTTGAAAGCTGATTGGTTAATGTCATTTTCTATCCCTCAGATATCTGCAACTTCGGTATTTTTTGTATTTCAGACAAAACCAATAAAAAAATGTTGTTTCCTCGACCTCGCTGTTGGTTGTTGTGTCGCTTGAAGTTGTTCCGTTGAAAACAATTACAGTTAAACGAATTCGTCCTGTGTTGCATAGCCTGGTTTTCTAGTGAGTCTTCTAGATGTCGAATTTTATGTAATTCCCTATTTAATTTTTCTGTCAGATTTTGAATTTCTTGCTTGTAATTTATCACATCTATTTCTAAATCCAATTCCATGTCCACAACTTAATTATATTCCTTAATATTAACTTTTTTAAGCTGTTGAAATTCTCTAGCGGGTGGGATGTAAACTCAGGTCCACGTGTTGGAAGAAATGACACGCTTCCTGCACGTTAAAGAACCCTTGTAGCAAGCTCTTTTTGGGGTGGTCCGTAGGTGATCGGCTACAAGGCTAAATTCCCCGCCCTTGACGATTTCACCCTACTTTTCCAGTGGCAGTCAGAATTTCCCGTCCTATGGCCCTTTCCATACCCCAAAGTGATTATTTATTAACAAACTTGTTCTCGTCTTGATATAGCTGAAATATTGCTGAGTAGACGTTAAACAATATTCAATCAATCAATCAATTCTCTAGCGATGTTGCTGTTATGTTTTTTCATATCCTCTAATTGTTCTTTTAATTTTTGATTTTCTTCTTTCAAAACGTCATTTTGCTCATCTGCTTCCTCAAACCATCTCTGATA
Source organism: Modiolus philippinarum (assembly GCA_002080025.1). NCBI lineage: Eukaryota > Metazoa > Mollusca > Bivalvia > Mytilida > Modiolidae > Modiolus > Modiolus philippinarum. Next base: position 88,004 of record MJUU01067419.1, read on the forward strand.
ATCTTGTATGTCACTACGTAAAATCATGTTCTCGTATTTTGTTCCGTGATTATATCTTGCGCATTCTTTTCGGAATTCCGATTCGTCCAAATCATAAAACGGGAGAATTTCACACGTCTTTCTTGTTATGAAGGTAATCAAACGGATTTTATCTCTTGCAATGTTCTTTTCTGATTTTTGTTTCTTGTTGTTGGATTTACACTGTTTCTGAAAATGTCCAAATAGTCAACATCGAAAGCACTTTATGGAATTTTGTTTTCGTCTTCCGTTTGCCAAAGCACTACTATGAAAGTCACTTGCTTGATACGCATGGTAATTCTGTGCATCTGGCGAGCACCGCCAAACCCATATCGGAACTCCGAAATATATATTTTTCCACTTGCTCTTGGGAATCCAAAATCCATATTTTCTGTTTACGTAATGAGATCTTGTAACGCAAATAGCTATAAATGTAACAACTAATGCTCCGGGTTCTAGCACCAATTATCGTAATGTGAAATTACGGGGGAACTAGCTGGTAGTTTGAAAAATGAAGAAATCCGTATAAAGATAAATGTTCTATTAATAAAGCAAATAATCAACGAATTTTTACATATAAAAAACAAAGACACTGATCTTATGGTAATCCGATAATATAACAATACGGTAAAAATCCTGTACAAGTCTGAGTCAGTAACGTACATACGGTATCCACACAATATTCAAATAAACCGAAACCTTAATTTTAATTAGCGACAGGTGTTACCCAGAATATTAATCTAACAAATTGAGTTTTAAAATATCTAAAGTGAATATAAGAAATTTATAAAATGTTTCAAAAAGATTGTCAAAATTTACACTACGACACTAGTTTAGGGCAATTTTTCATTGAAATCTCGATTTCTACCATCAAGTTTTCTGTCAAAGTTCCCGGATTGTTAGATCTCCTTAATTTGAAGAAATGTCACAAATAAAAATCATAGGTCCGTGATGATATAAGAAAGTTTTGTGGGAAAATGTTGCTCAAAATATTGTTAAATCTGTAAAAATCAGGATTTTAAAATTTTCCATCAACTTAACAGTCAAAACTCTCATTTTTTTAAATAGTCGGACAATTATATCTTAGTGAATAAGATGCATACTTTTTTTATAAAAATAATTTTATGACCCCTCTAACCCAAAATAAGCTAAATTTTTGGTGAGATCAATATTCAATTTTGGTCATTTTTTTTAATTTCTCAAAAACTACTGGTGGTAGGCACAAAGTGTTTTTACACAATTTGGGCTGTCATTATTTAATGTAAATCAATAAATAATCTTCACTCACAAAGCAAGTGTTAGAATTATTCATAAACGAGATTTAAACGAAACTAAAACCTCAGGAGAATACATCCTTAAATTTTAAGTAAAAGTGCTACAAAACTTTTGAAACAAGTTCGTTTGGTTTAGGTTCTACTTCAAGGTAAACGAAACGTTATCATCCCTTCACCAAAGTTTGAAGGGTAGACAAGTGGACGAGCAGAATATTATATAAATTAGGGAGGAGTATCAAAAAATTAAGTATTTCATCGATTGTCATCCCTGTTAATTATTTCAGGAATCTGGACGCCGTCTTTACCAACCTGTTGTAGAGTCAAATGGTTATAGGGAAGGAGGACGTCGGTATGGATATTCGGAGGGAGGACGTGGGAGTAGTTGGTATGGTTCTCGCGAAGGAGGCAGGCCACGAAGCAAAAAGCAATTCAAATATTATTTGAAGGCAAAGAAGTATTGGTTCAAAAATAAGCCGTCCAAGGCCATGAAGTATTACATAAAATCTGGTGGAAAGCGCAGTAGGTACCAATATGAAGGAGGACGTCGGGGAAGCCGGTTCGGTTTTGGCGAAGGAGGCGACCGACGCAGTAAAAAGCAATTAAAGTATTATTTGAAGGCAAAGAAATATTGGTACAAAAACAAACCGGCCAAGGCTATAAAGTATTACAGAAAATCTGGTGGAAAGGGCCGTAGGTACCCATATGAAGAATAAATATTAATCTGATAATGTAATAATAACTTGTATTTCTTTATACAATCCAGCTAAGAGTACATTCAATTAATGTATATTTGACTATATCTTGATTTTATATAAAAACAACTGTACATTTGAGCAAGAACGGCACATTATATGTAAATCCGATGTTTTGGGATCATCGATCGAATGGGTAGATATGGTGTATTAATGTACGGTGTGTGTCCAATGTCATTCAAAATGCAGTTACTATCCAATCAGCTCTGAATTTTGACCTACCACTGATAACAACTGCACAATTGTTATTACACAAAATCCTCTCTGTTTATAGGGTCTGTAAGTCTTGTCATGTGACTCACGAGAATCCACGATAAACAGGCAATTCGAAAATGCTTCCCGCCAAAACATGACGTTTGAGGATTATGACGTTCAAATCTTTAAAATGCAACTTTCGGGTACAATTTTTGATCCCGGAAGTTCCAAAATTGTACGAGACTTACATGCCCTATTGTCTTTGACAGCTCTGTCAATCAGTTGATAGCGTAAAAAAAATTTATTGTCTCGGATATTCAAAAAAAAAAAATTTTCACTGTATCACATCAAGTGAATATTGAATGACTTTTTTTCTTAATATTGTCAAATCAAATTAAAATTCAGTCGGGATTTAACTCAGGAACAAAGTATATGGGATGTTTGTTTCTTGACATTTACCCCTATTCCTTTCTTTTTCATATATGAAACAGAAAAAAAGAGTTGACACTGTTAAATAAGTATTTTGTTTCAATAAATTCCACCAGAAGTATTTTAACAACATTGGAACAGTTTTAAAATATTAGTAAACAAAAAATAAAATACAGAAATTTCGACAACTTGTATCTCATATATCTTTACAGTGAAGGCAGTTGATTATTAGACAGCAGTTTAAAAAATCCTAATCACGCTAATAACATGTCTAGTTATAGGCCTTTTCAAAAAATTATTTGGTCCGCTGTTCGGTTTAGGTATTCAGATACAAAGAAACAGTTCCAGTTATCAACCCAGCACGGCAAGTGTTTTTCATCCTAAACTCAGTTTATACAATGTAACTCTGCTCATATATAGATTACTAAGTCATTGTTTACTGTGACACTGCACTAATTTTGTAAGAGTTAAAATGTATTCAGCTAGGGTCTCAGTTGTGCATTGTTAGCCAACAGTATGAGAAATAACCGGAATTGAAGAGTGTTTGTATCTCCATTTGATGGGAGAGTTCAAATCCAGGAAAAGATAACAACACTTTTTTGAAAGGGCTATATGATATTGCATGATGATAGAATTTTACGGTATGTATTTAGATATGTGACAAAGGTTTAAGAGGTTTTCACTAGTCGACCTATATATCACGGTCGGAATTTATAATGAGGTTATTATATAATACTAAATTATATATTCATTGAAACAAAAAGTAAATTATACAATGAAATGATATGGAAAAAATGCACATGAGACCAAACACAAGGTAAGTGAAAAACGCTTGTTATTGTTGTTTTTTTTATCTTGAAGTCACCATAAGTATAATTTTATAAGTGTCACCATAAGTATAATTTTATAAGTCTACCATGCTGATTTTTATTTGATATAGTTTATAGTTTCACAGTTCGCTGGCGACGCATAGTGGCACCTGTATTGGATAATTTTGCATGTCATATCAAGACTGACGGCCTTTGAAATAGTCAGTACATCCGCAAACGAATACCACAGCAAATATATAGAAAAGGAGAAAAGGAGATTTCAAAGAAAACCAAAAAACACGCCATTTCAGGTTTACCACAAACGAAAAATGACGAAGTGGCAATCACAAAACCATACAAGCAATTAAAACAATTTCTCTGCAAAAGTAAGACAGTAGCAGTGTGAACCGCCATAAAATGAAATGGCCGTATCACCGAGGTATGCATGATCTGCTACATGCCTGGCATCCATTATACTGCCTAGAAAGGTCCCTGTGATGAGTCATGGTCACTGTTTGTCTGCCTAGTTCAAACATAGAGAGATGTATGCTCTCGGTTATAGTTGCTTGTTCTTTACAGAATTTCTCATACGGATGCACTGTATTACTTTCAAATTTTGGCTTTTAAATTTTTTGTAATTTCAAATTTTTATTCTGACCACCTGTTTATTGTGCCCACGTCTCATGATTTTTTAATTCCAAGTTTTCTTGCTATCGACTCGATTAGTGCCCTATGGTGGTTTAAGTGTTGTGATCGTTTTTTTACAACTCTTTTTGTCGGGAACTAGATGACAACAATTGTAAGAATACTTTCCCAGTTAAGTTTATGTTTGTTGACGATCCCGCAGCGATGGATCAACAGGTTAAAAAGACATGGATGTAGCGTTACTTGACATCTAGCAATAAATTTCACTCAAACCGGTGCTAGAGGCCGCCTTGAACTTTACCATGAGGTATGAGTAAAGCTCATTGTTGAAGGCCTCACATTAACTTCAAGATGAAGGACAACAATAAAGCGTTCTTTCATTTCTTAGTTTTTCCATGTACTTGTAGAGACTTTGTCGTCTCATTTGCATTTTCTCCATATCCCTTCATTGTTAATGAATATTTACATTTACAAAATAGAAGCATAGTAATGTCAAATCATTGTGACGACCATAAAACTAAGCAGTAACAATTTGCAACTGTGGTTGAATATAACCTTGATTTACAAGTTTTTGACAGTTATTTCTCTGTGTTGACAAAATTGCTATACAAACTTTAGATAAGACAATAGTGAATGAGTTGCGACATGTAGACACCATATTCCGAAAGTTTGAGCATATCACTGCCAAAAACCGGAAACTCAATCATTGGAAGTAAAAAATCATCAGTCTTGATTTGAAACTGTTATAGCGATTGATGTATTCGATTGTAAACAGGAACAAAGAGTAGACAACAACAATGTACTCTGTAGATGTGTAAAAGTATCTTGCAGTCAGGTTTGACCAGTCATCTCATCTTTCAACAAAATTTTGATCAAAACTAAGGAGTATCACCCTCTCGAATGGCTCTGTCCTAGGTTATTTCTGGCTTTACTATTTAGATCTGTTGGTAATTCATTCTCTATAAGCTCTTACTCATATTTCGGTATATGGATTTCCAAATGTTTTGATTTGATGTGCACTGAAGAGGCATAAGTTATAGAAATGTACATATTCAGGAACTACATTAGCGTGAACTTTTGTATTTTGTTATTTATTTACATAAATGTTGCATTATAGTTATTTTTATTTCTCATGATTATAAGTTGCTGTAAACTATCATCGTTTGTACAGCAACCATTCGTATTTCTCACAAGGTTATTCCGTTACAAACGGGACTGTATAAAAACTACAAAATGGAATAGTACAAAACAGTGACAAACATATTTCAATTTTCAACGATAACAGCAGGTGCATTCGCGATATTCGTATTATTGACAAGGTCCAGTTTTAGATCCAATCAATATATTCTCCAGAACTCAGGAGAAAGGATACAATAAAAACCCTTTCTTGGACTTAAATTTCCATTATGACGATAAAGTGACGATTTCTAATTTCAAAATTATCAATTTCCCATACATGGTCAGCACTTTTTCAACTTCTCCTGCTTACGGAGTGTATGTTTAACAATTGATTCGTTACGAGAGAGTTAGCTAAAATTATACTTTCTCATTAGACATAGTAATCTCCATGACTGCCTTATTAATCAAGGCTTCAAAACATACGATCATTAAAAAAAAGTTATTTAATAGATATCAGTCTCTTGTGGTAAAATTTGAAGTTTGAACAGAACTGTGATTCAAGATTTTTTTTTTTTTTTTTTTTTTTGCTAAATACATGGATGATTATTATTCTTTTTGCTGTCTACGACTTTTCAATTGCAATTGCTGTTGAGTTTCAACCGGACACTACCGCAATGGAATGTGAGGGGGCGCCATTAGCCCGGTTTAACCCACCATGTTTTTTAAATGCCGGTACCAAGACAGGAACATTGCGGTCTACAATTTTCCTGTGACTTGTGACTTTCCATCTGCTTTATCTTATTGCCTCTTGAACTTTTTTAATGTTGACACTTCTGTTCGATAATTTTGTTATAACCCCTAATAGTTATTTTATTTAAGTTAACCTGGATTGTCCTTTTCGGTATTGTTTGCCGATGTATTCATAATATAATTTACGAAAGGATATGGAGTAAATGAACATGAGACCATAACACATATGTTAACTCCAACTGCAATAATTTTAATGAGCTATATGGCCATTTCGGAAATTTATTCCTCATCAGCAGCACTAGAACCCAAACAAAGGAAATCCATAATTAAAAAAAAATTTGAAATGCATTAAACCAAACGAAATCCGAATAATCAGTAATTACGAATATAGCTAAGGACAAAACTACGATGGTGGGAGTTAATCCTTCGGTTTTAGAATTTACATAAATTTAGATAATAGTACATTTTGTAATTGAACAAAGTGTACACATGAGATATTATCTCATGTATAAGTACACCATATCTAAGAAAAATAAAGAGCATACATCTCTACCACGGGGAATTGTTTTACCAACTCCACACTGCAATAAAAGACAAACTCCTGTATTAAATAATTTACGAAAGATATGGAGTAAATGAACATGAGACCATAACACATATGTTAACTCCAACTACAATAATTCTAATGAGCTGTATGGCCATGTCGGAAATTTATAAGTTTTAGATATTTATGGAAACTACTAAAACAATGGTTTACTCTAAAGTGACAAATACACTCTTGATAGTCATGTTAAAATATAAATCAGTGTTTTGAAATTTTTACAGATGGGATTACGGATACCAAGAATGTGTTATACCAGGTCAAATATTATCGGTATTATATTATTTATTATCTCTGGGCCGATACTTCTGTTGTTGGACTGTTAATCCCCGAGGGTATTCACCAACACAGTTACCAGTATTTCGATGCTGGCCCGATAACCAATTCTATCTGAAAACTTGCAAAATCTAAATTTAACAAAATTTTCATACAAACTAAGAAGTATCTAAGGAGCATAGCTCTGTCCTTCGCTGATTTTGGCTTTTCTATTTGTATCTTATTGGTAATTTGTTCTCTATCAGTTTTTACACATATTTAGGTATATGGATTTCCGATATTTTATTTTATCTTCACTGAGGAGACATAAGTTGTCGAAATGCGCATATACAGAATCAAAATTAAACAGCAACTTCGGTATTAATTTATTGTATACATCGCTAAATGAATGCTGATGAAAAAAAGAGAAGTAGAAGAAGGAAAATTCAAAGACATGACAACTTAAAAAATGAACAAGAACGGCACATATCTGAAGTACTGGCAGAAAACATTCCCAAATGTAAATATAAATGTAAATGTAAATTTTGTTTGAAAAATCATTAGTCCCATATAACCATAACAGAAGTTGGAACTTTATGCCCTACAAATCAAACTATTATTACTAGGGATGTGCTTTGTAAACCAATTTATGCGGCAATGATTTGTCAGGATAGGGGTAGTTTTTATTAAACTTTATGAAGGTTATGCTTATTGAGCACTTGCAGTCATTTTATATATCTTTTGATTTATCGATTTCCACTGTTTTGATTTTATTTGCACTGAAGAGACATAAGTTGTCGAAATAGCCATCTGCAAAAAGGGAATTCCAAGAAAGTAGCAAGATCATTGAGAATAAGATGTCAACAAATAAATTGTAACTGTTTGGTACTTTTCGTCAAAAAGAGGGTTAATTTAAGTAATAAAAAAGAAACGAAATTGGGTTTTTTATTGCTAAATTAAATCAGAATTGCAAAAATACAGACAAAAATGAGCACCAAGCAAATATTTTAGGCTTACTTCAGTTCTTTTGTCTCAGCTTTTGTTGGTTGATATTTTTGGAAAAGAATGAATATTATTTAGCTTTTTATCAACTTAATCTCATATGCATACTAAAGTATCCATTATATAAAATCAAGTTCTGATTTATAGGTTAGTTGGTAGTAATTTAAGAAATAATTCATGGCAGGTATATGGTTATTGGAAATTAACCTTGGGATGGGTTTTTATATTCAAATTTAACCCAGAGCGTTAGCGAGAGCTAAATTTATAAATATAAAGGGCCAACCCATTGTAAAATGACAATAACCATATACCTGCCATGAATTATTTCGATTCTTATATGACAGAAAATTAATTTTTGTATTCTTAAGCGACCTAAGAGAAGGCAGATTTCCCGCCTCTATTGCTGTCTGTGTCTATGACGCCACAATACGCAATCTGACGTTTTCAAACAGATGCAAGCTCAAAGTTCAAAACGAAACAAAATAAATACACATTTACGTGTCCGAATGTCATGATTTAGTTAAAAGCTGTTCTTATCCTTTATTTCCTTGATAAACAAGACGAACAAGATTAAATGCATTGTTGTTTTTCATCCCGTTTACTCAGATTCCGATATAATATGCACATGTGCGAAATATATGGTTATCGAGTATTAAACTGGTAGACGATCAACAAGAGCCATGTTAGAATCAATGGTTGCACCTCTTTTTCCTTTAACCTACCAACACCTTTACCATTATTTTCGTCTATATATTTATACAAAAGTTGTACAATACATTGTATGATCAATATAATATTGAAAAATAACGTCAGCGGAATACCAAAGGAATAAAGTACAAGATAAAATAAATCAGAGCCCAGAGACAAGACAAAAAACGAGAACACCAGGAGATAGAGGATACAACACACCCACAGAACACGAGCACCACAAAAACAACGCTCAAAGCAAAAGCACAGACACTGTGAACTCTAAAGTACAAAGCTCTGGCAGGAAAGCTTGTCCTGCCCTGCATACAGCATACGTCACCTAATCAATGAGCATTTGTGGTTTTGAAATATCTGTTTGGTAACTGATCGGTTAATGCCATTTTCTTACCCATAGACGTTACCAACACAATAAAAAATCCATGGTACATGTTGCTTCTCTAACCATCAAAAAGTACAAATGTAAAAATTTGGAAAGTTTCAGTACTTCTCTTAGTATTGAGACAAAAAACACGGCAAAATCGGAACTACAAACATCAGTAACGAAGTTGAAACGAAAAATTAACAGTATGATATACAAGACAACACAAAGAACGAAAGCCCTGACAGTGTAAACCCTATGAATACAAAGAGTGACATCGGATGTTCCGGGGGCGGGGGGTGAGCTTGTGCTGCTATGTATACAGCACCCGTCACACTGTCAGTGGGTTAATCCAGGGTAAAGTCATAATCGATTGTGCCAATTCGGGAAGACGTGAATCTAGCTGAAAACGTCTGGTCTCATTTTTGAAAGTGACACTTCATATCTATCCATGATGTTGTGGTGACAGCCATAGAATTTTTGAAGGGATGAAAGTAACAAAGGCGGAACATATCCATGACTTAGCTATTTCTGTGATAGTGCTTTTGATATTTTGAAAAAGTCACTGTATGAACTACAAACCGATTCCTCGACTTATAAGCATGTACTTTCTAGGGTAGGTAATAGCTAGTTATACTTCAACAAACACAAATCTTTAAAAAATTATTACAATGTCTAACATTTCAAGAAACATTGATTATTTAAAAAAAATTACAATCTACTGGATGAGTGTTCTGTGTTTGTCTAAATGTTGTAATCGTCCGCTAGCTTGAGACACTAGTGCTTTTGTTGGGCAGGGCAACAGATAACAGTTATTTTGAGAGCACTTTACCAGCTTAATTTATATTTGTTGACTATCCCGTATCCACAAACAGATGGGACAGGGTGTAGTGTTTTTCGACATATTGCAATAATTTCACGAATCGGTGCTACGAGCTGTCTTGAACTTTGAGGTATGAGCAAAGGTCATTGTTGAATGCCTCATGAAGAACAACAATAAAAGCGTTGTTCCTTTGTTTGGGTCTACCATACATTTGTTGAGACTTTGTCTCATGTGCATTAACTCCATATTGTTTCGTTGCTTATCTTAATAGTAAATCAATATTTTTATATAATAACTATACGTACCTATATACATACGTTTGTTATTGAATAATCAAAATAATGCTTATGTGCATAAAATGCTCTTACAGGGATTCGAATTTATAGAGTTTTTAATATGAAATAGCTCTATTTTTGTTTTGAAAATTAAGTGTTAAACAGAAATAAGCAAGTTAGCTTTTTTTGGTATTTACTTTATCAAATCTCTTAAAACAATTTGAATCAAATTTCATTGCTTTGTATCAAGTTCGACTTTGCTTCTACGTTTTTTTTTCTGTATCAGATCTTTAGTCTCTTTTATTTTGTTGCCTGCAACTTTCCTGCTTCATCAAGTAATTTTTTTACGGCAGGCTTCAGTCATTCAGTTTAGTCATTAAGCAGTATTTCTTAAATTAAGGTCATGTTGTTTTCTAAGTTTTAGTATTGCATTTTCTGTTTTCCTAATTTTTTGTTCAAATTCCTTTCTATCTCTTCTCTCACCCTTTTCCTTTTTGTCCTTCAAGATTCACACATGCCTCTTTGATAAGCATCATAAGATCTGACACAATTTGGTGTATCATTACTTGTTTTTTGGTTTCGAATAATCTATCTCCGTAGTAGTATAATTTGGCATATTCCTTCATCAACGTGTCTGTTATTTTACTCAACCGATACCTTTTCATGCATCTGTTACCTGATATTAATTCTTCATTTTTACCGCCGGTATGGTTTAAACGTTTTTTTTTTTTGTTTTACTTGTCCCCTTTCAAGATGATAACTATACTGTAAGTTTTCAACTTATCACTGTTTAGAGGCAGTCTTTTATTCAAATATCTAGTGATGGTTCATGTTTTTTTTTCATAAAACCATGTACATCTATTCTGGCCATTTCCGGTTTCTTTTTTTTGTAGTTTCTCTGTAGATTGTGTCAGTTAATGACAGCCAGTTACCCTAACATTAATTTGTTTTAGCTTTGTCGAAATCGAAATCATAGTTTAGATGATCCGAGGTATTCCATCATTTCTGTTTGAATGGTATGAAATAAGGAATCTTAAGGGAACTAAACATCTGAAGAAACCAGTTTTAGAGACCAAATTTCTGTGTTCTCGTTTTAGCCATGTCTTTGGACTTCGATTTTTTTTGTAAATTTCACTCCTTTGTTACTTCGGTATTCTTCTGCCGTTGTACCAAATACACTTTGCAGGAAGATGATCAGAACCAAGGCTGATGGTGACTTATGCATGCCAAAAAACGTTCGAAATTTGAATTGTTTTCCGCCATTAGCAGCAACCACTTCATTAGTGTTGCTTTAGGAAATACTTAACAACAGTCCCCCAATTTTTCAAGTGAACACAGCAGGGACAAATGTTTTGTTTGAACAAATCCTCGTCAAAGCCTAGTGGTGCTTCAACATCCTTGAAATCACCTCTCTAGCAGAGGTGTTTACCACTATCATGGATATTCAAGTAACCCTTCCCATTTTCCAGCGACAGCAATAATTTGATGCCCGAATGTTCATTTCTTTTTAATATATTTCTTCTTTTCCTTATATTGTATTTAGGGTTCACATGAAAATCTTAATTTCGTTTCAATTCGAGTATCGATGGGATGAACAGATCATATTACGTGACCAATTAAGACTAAATGTGTGAATAAACAAAATGCAGTGTATAAACCAAATGATTGTGTATCTCCGTACTGGGGCAGACTTATTACAGGTTGCATGGAAGGCTTAATTTCATGCTCCATTCCATTTTTCAGTGACAGTGATGTAGACTGTTTATAATTTAGAAAGCCCGGCAAACTGTTTGACAAACACCATGCCCATGCAGTGTAAAGACTTCTTCTACATTTCTCGTACAAGAGCAGATTCGCCATGCAGGGGTGTTCTGGAAGGCTATATTTCCTGCAGACACCCATTTCTCCATTTTTCCAGTGGCAGTAAATCTGTGATGCCTCTGATGTCCTGTGGAAGTCCTTTTATTTGTAGACATCAATTTTTGTGGTTTTCATGGATATCACTACTTCACGGGGGCTTGAATTTGTGATTTCGAATTCTATGCATTAAAACTGTATTGAAAGAAATGTTTATCGTTGGGAACTTAAATTCGTGGCACTTAAGAACCAAGAAACCCACGAAAATTTGAATCCCACGAACAATAGTCATTTTGCAGTAGCTAAAATATTTCTGAGTTGATGTAAAACTCTGACTAATCAATCAGTTAACAAAACAATGAAGAAAAAAAAATTAAATGCATAAAATTTACGAAATGATCTCCACAGATGATATGACGAAAAATATTGTTTGTCATATATATATATATATATATAAATATAAAGAAAAATATGTTCATAATGGCCATTATTTTCATTGCGTATTCAACGTACAGAAGTTATTCACAATAAAAAGTTTAATTTCTCTCATTTGTTTTATATACGGGAGAGAAATCGCAAAATACGGAGGATCACGGGAGCATAACTGTTGGCAAACGGATATCAGTTAAGAGGTGTAAACAGGTTTGCTCTTGATTGGAGAATGGGTAATAAAATAGATATATTGCTAGCTGCTTTGCATTTTTGCTATAAAGACCATGTATGTTGCATAAATAAATGGTAACAATTTAGAGATCACGGTTTCATTTACTTTATTCCGAACAGTCCTGTTAAAATCCTAAAGTTAACAGTTTTTCCAAACGTTTTTAAAATTGAGATTCCTGTAATGTGTCCAAAATACTGTTTGCACAACATTCTTCTGTTGTATGGTCGGACGTTAGTACCTTCAAGAATTGTTCCGCGGTCTGTCTCTTTTATTTTGAATAATATCTGATAAGAATATTACATTGTTGAACTAAACCATCTGACACAATTTAGATACATTACTGTTACTTATTGAAAATGTTTCAAACACCACATTGCCAGGGTATATTTTCGTAAAAAGTCACATGTTCTATAGAAAAACGTTCTTTGTAACACCTTCATTCCCCATAAGAGTTCTCTCCTTACGATTAACTCTTTTGTATATTTATCGAATAGGGCAACTGAACCTGTAATTGACTTCAAATTTTAAAGTAATTTTTCAAGATTGCTTGATTTCTCAACAACTTTAAAATGAGATAGGGCGGAGGAAAATCTTTGTCTTGCTAAAGCCTGAAGTTTTGATATGAGCAAAAATGCTTGAATTCTCAGTTCTGCAGTAAATGCAGAAGGAACAAGAGCTGTGATAATACAAAGCAGAGTCCAGAGACAATGCAAAAAACGAGAAATCAGAAAAACACAGACATGAGGCAGTAATAAATGATTACGTTCAGTTCAAATTCCTTTCTTATTGCGTTGACCTGTACAATTGTCCTTCTTTATAGCCTGGAGTATGTTCTTTTTCAACTGCCTGCACTGAACTTTGTCTCTTTTCTACGAGGCCTTTTGGCTGTGCAGTTTTTATGTTGTTATATTTCTGAAAATATGGTTAGTATTAGTTTCAGACAACGTAACTTATTTTTGTGTAATTCTAGTAGCTTGATACCCCAATGAAATTCACACTTTTTAAAGTTATGTTTGAGTGCAATCAATATAAATACCAAAGCCATACATGAAATGAATCTTACTTTTTATTCACAAATATATATTGAATGCACAGTACACGCGTACCCTGCATGCTACACTTTCTATACGGGACTTTTGAGTCGTGTTCACTCCGACAAAAAATCTGTGATTATAAAAAAAATCAATACATCAATAGCTTGAGAGGATATCACTAATTAATTTACACTGTTGAGCTAAGTGTGATTTATATTTAATTGATTTGTAGCACTTCAGCTTAATTTGTTTCCTCAATTAAAATTTAGTTGAAGACTTGTCATATAGGAAAATTTATAAATGCACTTCAATTTCATAAATAGCTTGTTTTTTTATGTTGTACATATTTGTTTCAATAGGTTTAGAAATCCAGTATTTCTTCTTACTGGTATCTGAGGCGACCGTTTCCGCTTTCATTGACTTCAATTACACTAGAGTTCCTATCTCGAAATTCCCGTATTCAGGGAAGGATCGTTCATTGTAAATATTCTTCAATGTTCTCTCATCCAAGCATTACTTGGAATGTGCAGAATGAGAGTCATTCTGATAATAGAGCCCGAGGCTCAAGAGGATATCATAAAGCATATTATTTGCCGGTGTGCAGCGGGCATAATAACCAAACTCAATTGAAAGAGGTCAAAAACTGACCACACCACGAGACAAATAGTAGTATATATACTGCCGACAGGCATGTGTTCATCATTGTTTAAAGGTTGTTTATGCTACAAAGAAAAAGGGGTGGGATAAACATCCCCACAACACTGGGAGGGTATATGATATCCTCTTGAGCCTCGGGCTCTATTATCACAATGACTCTCATCCTGCACATTCCAAGTAATGCTTGGATGAAAGAACATTCTAATACATATCCGCCCTCGGCAGCTGATACCATATAGCATGTTCAAAGAGTTGCATAAACAACAACATATCTAACAGCATCAACAGGCTTTTAGAAAGGACAACAACATAAAAATTCCATGATATCTAACAGCATCAATAGGCTTGTAAGAAATAAACAGTTTAAAGTTTCATATTTTAATATAATGAAAACATGAAAAAATAATCATAATAATATAACAAATATAAATTCAAAATCAAAAGATTATTTCAAATTTACTGTCCATTAACTGATATTCCATTCATCAGTAACCATAGATATTGTTGTAATATTCAAAGTTCATATCTTGTGTTCACAATAAACAGTATAGATTATATTGTATGTAAAACTGCATCAGCAAAGTTATTCACATATTTTTGTTTCTTTATGGTAAAATTAAAAAAATGTTTTACTGGAAGACCAGTTTGCAGCATCCATAGTTTTAATAATAGTTTTCAATGTGACACCTGCTCCATAAGCGGTCGACGTTGATGAACTACGAAAAGAATGGGCTGAACAATCTTTGATTCCTGATAACATCAACACAAGTTTAAGCCATTTGGCTAAAGTACTGGTTGTAACTTTTCGATACGTTAAAAAAGATAAGAATATAAAGTTCTTTTGCGAACCCCTGAAGTTCGTTCTAAATACTCATTTAGGGTGCGTATTACACAAAGTTCTGGTTTTTCATACTTGAAAAAGGTTATTTTAGGTAAAGGCACTCCTGGCCTTGATGTTTTTAATACTTGTTGTAAATAAAAACAATTTTAACAATATATTTACACATACAAGTCATATCAAGGGCAGAAATAGTCTGGTCCCTAGATGCAGCTGTCAAAGCAACAAGTGCAATCAGTTTTATTGTTAACATTTTTAATGACAACCTATTTAATGGCATAAGAGTGCATAAAAACTCTAGCACTTTTTAAACATCCCAAGTATACAAACGTCTCTGTTTAGGAGGATTTAAATCATAAATCTACACAATAATAATGGGTTTTTATCCATTGAACATTAAAATAATGTACAGTTTGAGTAAACATAGATTTGTATGTATTTACAACAGAATATGAACTAAAAAAGTCAAGATATTGACAACTTGAGTTTCAGACGGTCTAAATAAATTGACTTTCAATTTACGACACCAAATAGTCCGACGTTTCCAACAATGTTGATATTGTTTGATTGTGGTAGGCTTCCATGAAGACAGAATGATGTCTGTTTCAACTCTTGAAAGTCCTTTATTTTCGAATGTACGCCGGATACAACACAGGCGACAAGTACAATTTTTCAGGATAACGGATGAATTTCTGCAGTCAGCGGCATGTACAGTAGATCTCTGTGCTTTGATAACCTGGTTGGAACACAAATCAATGCTGAAATAAGCAATGAAAGCCAGTTTTGAGAAGGCCAAAAAGGCACAATTAAAATAGCTCTCTGAACATTATCAATTAAAATCTTAATTAACACTTTTCCAATTAAAGAAAAAGGTACAAAAAAATATGGCTCAAGATCAGACCATGAGTGTGAAAAAGCATCAGTATAAATTGCATCTGGATCAAAATGCCATGAAACAAATCTTTCTAATTGTGTGTTATGTCTTGTGGCAAAAAATCAATGTTTGGAACAAAATATTGATGACAAATTCTTTTGAAAATGTCTTCTTTTAATTTCCACTCTAAATTGTCAGAAAAATTTCTTGATAAAGTGTCTGCTTGTAAATTAGTTTCTTCTGGAATGTGTTGTGCAGAAATAAAAATGTCTTTTTCAAGGCACCAATGCCAGATTCTACCAGCTAATTCATCTAACATTTCTGAGGTCATGCCTCCCATATTTTTATGTATGCTACTGCCGTGGAGTAATCACTCTTTATACCTATATGGCATTTGTTTGAACTTGAGAATAAAGCTTTTAAAGGATTAAATATGGACAATAGCTCTAAATAATTAATGTGATAAGTGGATTCTTCAAAAGTTCAACGACCACCAGATGTCT
The DNA here is from genome assembly GCA_002080025.1 of Modiolus philippinarum. Taxonomy (NCBI): domain Eukaryota; kingdom Metazoa; phylum Mollusca; class Bivalvia; order Mytilida; family Modiolidae; genus Modiolus; species Modiolus philippinarum. Next base: position 104,444 of record MJUU01067419.1, read on the forward strand.
TATCATCCAAACAAGCACCCAACCTTGTAATGAGGCATCTGTTTCTACCCAAAATTTAACTGGGGGTGGCCTGATAACTTTCTGACATTATGGGACCACCAAATAATGTCAACTTTGCTTAATTTTGAGACATACATTTCCAGATCATAATTATCAGTATTTTCCAGATTTTTTATTTTGTCTCTTTCTAAATTTCTGTAATGCAAAGGTCGAGCTAAAACTGCATTGAATGCATGAACAACCAGTCCAATTAGGGAAGCAAAATTACGAACGGTGACCGTCGTTTCTTTAAATATTGATGAACAAAGAGAGACGATCTTAACAATTTTCTCTTCTGTGAGAAAAACTTTGAATTCAACTGTATCTATAATCAGACCAAAAAACACAATACGTTATGTTCGTTTTAGTATTTATACAAAACCAAACTTTTCAATTTCACTAGCTATATAAGCAGTTTCAGTTGAACATTTCTTAACATCTTGATTCATAATCAAGGAATCATCTATATAGTAACAACATCTTATGCCATTTTTTTCTAAATAATGCATAGACTGGTTTCAACACTTTTGTGAAAACTCTTGGCGCTGAAGCAAAACCAAAAGGTAAAACTGTAAAATTGTACAGTTTATCTCTCCAAAAGAAACATAGGTATTTCTGAAAATCTGGATGAATAGATATGCTAAAATATGCATCCCTCATATCAATGCTACAACAGATATCATTTTTCTGTATTAAATCCAAAGCATATTGTAGATTCTCTCGCTTAAAATGTTTGTATTCAATAAACCGATTTAAATTTCTAAGATAAAAAACTGGTCTTAAACTATCATCTTTTTTTAGGAACTAGAAATCAATTTGAAATGAATTGATCATCTGTTTTCTTTGCTTCAACAATTGCACCTTTCTGTAAAAGAGTTAGAACTTCTTTGTCAACTAATTCAATCTCACTTTGTGAGAAAGAAATTTGTTAGGAATTCTATATTGGACTGTTTGTTCTATAAATTCAATTTTATATCCTTCTATGACATCAAGAATCCACTTATCTTTTGTGATTTCTCTCCATTTAATTTTCGTACCTTTCCAGTTAATAGTTGTGTTTCCTCAGGTGTCTGTGACCCTGACCTCATTTGAACTTTGGGTATCCTCTGCTCCTTTGGAAGGATTCTGTGTTGCCATAGAAGGGCCTTTGAAGTTTAAAGCCAACTTTCCTCCTCTGCTTCTGAACCTGTTGCGGTTAATTCCAGAGGAATCTTAGTTGGGTCACCAAACTCTTTAATGCGACTCATAATATTATCACCAAAAAGATTGGCATTAACTTGAACATCCCCATTACATATCTTCTGATATCAAGGATTCAAGTGGGGACTTACATCAAAACGCCTTTTCATTGAAAGGGAATAACAGGCAAGACCAATCAGGCTTAAAGAGTCACCAAGAAGAGTTTTAGTTTTGATAGATGTAAGGATTCCTTATTTTTAACCATTTGATCCGCTATTTCAACAATAGGAACCAGCCCAAAAATTTCTGAACATCTTGTAAATAGACATCACTGGAGTGGGGTTGTTTGGGAATAGCCCCCAAACTTCCTTATTTACTTTTGGTACGACCATTAAATCACAGTTTTCTGGTCTTAAATATTTTTTGGATAATTCAGTTATGCAGTCTTTATTAGACTTCACAGAAAGTGCAGCATTAATTGCTTTTGGCAAATTTTCCCTATTTTAGGGCCAGTTTTATCTTCCGTATTTAGCTGTGGAATATCCAGCCAATAATCTACATCAAAATTGTTATTATCATCTATTTCAGCTGTGAACTCAGAAATTTCACTGCATGGATCTTCAAAAATCATGTGAGGGAAGTCCTTGGCTACTTGAAAAATAATTCATTTCAAAATCATTGTAATCAAAATCCTCAATAGGATCATTTACATTATAATCTCCCCAACTTATAATCTTGGGTCTAGTATTAATATAAGAATTGGATGTATTAGCATTATCATTGCTAAAATTCACATTTGGACCCATATTTGGTTGTGAAACTGTAACTGATACAGTGTTCTTTTTGTTATGCACTTGGCGTTCCATATTTTCAGCATTGCGATAATTACGCTCTTTGCGCACCGTATTCTTGGTTAGCTCCCCTTATCATTTACTGGTGAGTTCCGGTCGATAATGCTAGTGCATATGTATGTAAAATGTGTCATCATTGGGTTGAACGTCTGTTGTACATATTAATGACCATTCTACCATATCATTCCATATCACCATATCACCATATAACCATACACATATATTCCTGTACCATGTCATTTAAATTGTTAGGACGATATACCATCAAACCATTTTGTGTTTTAACCATCACCATTGAACGTATATACAATTCGCATGCTTATAAACATTGAAAGTTCACATCATTTTATCCATTTCTCTATAAATACATTACTGTTACTGTTTTAGACTTCACCATAGATAGGCATCAACTGGACTTATTTTTTATTAGCTCTCTGTATCTATGGTTGTGTAGATTATACAGTATACGTCTTATTTGAAATTCTAATTTAGCTAAACTGTCAATTTGTTTAAATTTGTTAATCAGGTTAGTACAGTCTAAAATTATCTCAAACTTCTCACATGTGTTAAGATTATCAAAGTTGACATTATAAGGATCTATTAGTAAGTTTTTGATATCTTTCATGACAGGGTCACGGACACATGACAAGAACGTACATTTTACTATGAAATGTTCTATATCCTCTGGTTCTTCGTGACAGAGTAAGCATGTTTGGTCAATGCTGAAGTTTTTGAACTTTGACCAATTACTTTGTAATATATATGTTCCAGTCATAAATTTCAGTTTAGTTGGTATCCTGTTTACATTTCTGGTGGATTTACAATTGATCTTTAACAGCGGGTGTACTTTACCAATCGCACAGAATTTTACATTTAAAAATGACAAAGTTTTATATAGTGATACATTGTTTTTGGGGTCGTTCATCCAATACATATTAATTTGTCGATTTGCTGTAGACTTCCAAATATGTTTTGGGATCGGATTGTCAAGAAGATATAATGGATCTTGAAGATTGTATTTTATTAGCATTTTCTTTATTTCTATAAACCAGCTTGAGCTTGTATTTAGTTTCACAGAAAATTGACGTCTAGCTAGTTTTACTTCAATAGAATCTTCTTTCTGATTAGATATGTTATTGAAAAATTGTAACGCTTTTTTATGAATTTGTGCTTCTACTGGCAAATACCCAGATAGTAAGTATATTGTTGCATCAGGTGTATTTGGTGGTAAGGATAATATTTGCTTCAGAAGCTTCTTTTGAAATATTTCCAATTTGTTGATTTGGGTGCGGTTTGGTAGAACTATTCCAAGTCCATATAACAAGATTGGAATAATATAAACTCTAATCAACTGTAGTGATGTCTCGGGATCTAATCCATTTTCACCATGTAATCCTGCTGGCATAAGGCTGTATGTTGCTCTTCTAGCCTTTTTAATATCATTATCCACATTTAATTCCTTAAATTTACTATGACTGTTTACTTGTTGCATTCCAATATGTGTTGTATTTGTTACATTTGGTATAATGGTTTCATTCATTTCCAAAGTTTGATTACTAAAGTGTTGAATTCTTGAATTTGAATGTTGAATATGAATAACATTAGATTTCGAGGCCTGAAGTTGATATCGTTCTTCGTTTGCAAATTTTTCTGCTACTGATAGTAAAATTTGAGCTTCATTATAGTTGGTAGCGTTGATCTGTCTAAAAATACGAGTACCAAGCTTTCATTACTATCTTTTGTTTCTCTTTTCAATTCTTCAAGTATAAATGATGCATTGAGAGGTGATGTTGTTTATGTAAATCCTCGTTGTACTGGATTTTGTATGGCAACTATCTTTTTACTTATTCTCTCTTTAGGAATAGCTTCAATAATTTTATTTAAAACCGGTAATATAGTAATTCCTCTATAATAAATTGAGTTATTTTTAGTCCCTTTATTTTAAATATGGGGTTCAACAGCCCTTTCTTCAACATCTTTGGAACTTCTCCATTTTCAAAAATCTGATTAACCATATCTAGGATTATGGTAGCAAAAGTATCTTCAGCATATGATATAGGTTCAATAGTTATGTTAAATATGTCTGGCGATTTCCCTTTATTAATATTTTTTTCAAAGCTTGTTCTAGTTCTTCCATTGAAACATTGGCAATTTCTTTAGATCTGACAATATTTTGTATATGTAGATTTTCTTGTATATACAGTTGATGGTATTCTTCGTCATATTGTGTTTCTTTAGTTCCATTAGCAAGATGTTGAAAAAGTTTCCTGAATCCATGTAAAACTTGGTCTGGACCTTCAAATACTTCTTCATTGACAATTAATTCCTCTGTTTGACTACTATGTTTACGTTGAGATCGAACTAGTTGATGGAAGAGTTTTGTATCGCCTGTTCTTGCATGCATTATTTCTTCTTTTCTTTTAGCTTCTCTCTTTGCGTTTTCGATTCTACATGCTTTCCTTAATTCTTTTTTAGTTAGTGATTTTTCAATGACAGTGTTACCATGACTGGGTTTTCCCGCTTCACGCCATTGTCTATGAACCTATCTTGATTTTGATAATTTGTCTGCTATATCGTGATTCCAGGTTTTCAGTTTAGGTTTATTAGGGCCCTGCATTGAGATGTGGTCTCCCTATAGTTTTCAGTTTGTCCGTCTGTCTGTCCGTCTGTCTGTCTGTCCGTCTGTCCGTCAACATTTTTTTTCCATCACAGATTTCTTGGCTTGTATACGAGGGAATGATTTGAAATTTGGTCTGAAGCTTGGGGAATGATGAGTTGTATTGTGTAAGCAATTTTCAAGTTTGTCGGGCGCCCACTTCCTGTTTGCCGATACTTTGATTTTTTACTAAAAACCAAATTTTCGTCACAGATTTCTTTGCTTCAACTGGAGGGAATAATTTGAAATTTGGTCTGACACTTTAAAATGATGAGTTGTATTGTGTAAGCAATTTTCAAGTTTGTCGGACATCCACTTCCTGTTACGATACTTTGATTTTTGACTATACACCAAATTTTCCGTCAAAGATTTCTTGGCTTCTACTGAAGGGAATGATTTGAATTTGGTATGACACTTTAAAATGATGAGTTGTATTGTGTAAGCAATTTTCAAGTTTGTCGGACGGCCACTTCCTGTTTACCGATATATTTGATTTTTGACTATACACCAAATTTTCCGTCAAAGATTTCTTGGCTTCTACTGAAGGGAATGATTTGAAATTTGGTCTGACACTTTAAAATGATGAGTTGTATTGTGTAAGCAATTTTCAAGTTTGTCGGAC
>MJUU01067421.1:2057-13057 GCA_002080025.1 Modiolus philippinarum
GGGGGGGGGGGGGTAAATAAGGCTCCAGGAAAAAGAAGGATTTTCATTTATTACCATTTTCTGTCAGTTTAATCATTAATTTTGAAAAAAAATCCAAAGAAAGGGGGACCAACCCCTTGAACCCCCTCTCCGCCTGTAGTTTGTACAGCTTTTTTGTCAACAGAGCGAAATTACTGTATCAAAAACTTATACATCAAGGGTATGTTCAGTCACTGTTGCAATTGTCACTACAGAAGTTTTACGGTCGTCACCACTATTTGACAGACCGTAACAATGTTTCTGTTTCACAAATGAGCACAGATATCTTTGGGTAGATCCAGAGTTTGTTACGGGACTGACTTACACCGACTGTGACAAATCCGGACTTTTCACTTGCAGTGTGACGGGTGCCACGCGTAAAGAAGATCATGCTTACCCTTCCGGATTATCTGGTGATACTCTCCGCTTTTGTAGGGGTTCAAATTGCTAGTGCTTTAGTTTTATGGCGTTCTTGTTCATTTTTGCTTATTTGTTTTGTCTTTTTCATACTGTCTCAATTCGTGTTGACTGTGAATTGCCGTGATTTTGGATTTATGATTTTAGAATTCCCCCTTTTCTCGTTCTAGCCTCGGTATTTCTTTGCAGATGTATTCCGACAATGTTATATTATAAAGGCCTAGCCATACTTAAGGGAACCCAATTCTGAAGATTGGCGATTTTTAAAAAAATTTACCACATTAGGCTTTGTTTAAGGTTAAGGTTATAGGTTTGGGTTTGAGTTTGCTAGTGTTTGTCTTGGGACAGGGTCCCCTGAATATTGAGTGGCTCCTTTATTTTATTTTGTTTTACACACATCTCTTGAATGATTTCAATCAAATGCATATTATCCCCTTCAGGAGTGTCCAAAAATGTTCTTGGTAAGAATAATTTGTTTTTCTTTTTTCTTCTTCCTGGAAACAAAAACCCTCAGCTGGCATAACTCAGCCATGTTCTTTTCGAGCGGAACGTCTAAGTCGACGTCACAAATATTTCGCGCCATGTTGCAATTTCTTTTATTGACGTTTTCGCGAACAATCATGAAAAGCTTACCACGTTCTATAATAGTTAAGGATAATATACATTGTACGGCATTTAATCATATAAATAATCATATAAATAATCATTATTACGATTAATATAAAAAACATTGGGTAATTAACTCATTCTATCATTCGACCAAGGGCATGAACTCCAACACAACAGATATATGCGCAAATTGAAAAAGAGACTCTCGCAAGCCTCTACTATAATAACAAAAAATCGGACATTAGCGGAACCATCGCACTTTATCGTCCACTACTAGATCTTACCACCGCACTTTAGCGTCCCAATGGCACTTTAGAGTCCTACATACATAGTAACTGAGGGCAAGAGATTCGGCTTTATGCTTAGCCAACTTGTTTGTTTGTGGACTTCTGAACTACTTTGATAGTTCTTTCCTTGATAGATAAATAGAACTACTGAAATGTTTTCGTGTCGTATTATATAGACATGAGCAATGCTCTCAAACCACTGAAACTTGGAATCACTATCTCGGGTGTTAGAATGTAAAATTATGATAATAGAGATTATTATGTCGCATTTGACCCTCAGGCTAATATGGATGTCTCGAGATGACATTGGATATGATAAGAAAACTCACATCATAAGCTATTTATCTCTTAACTTAATAGACAAAGTAAGAAAAAATAACCAATGTCAAAAATTATTTTAAAAAAATAAATTTTTGTACAGTTTGAGGCTTTTCTTTCACTTAAAACATGATTTTCCTTGTTCAAATAACGGACAGCTCATGAGCCAGAGATCAGTAACTGACTGATCCAGCAAATGATATGTAAAAAAGCATAGACTAACATGCAAAACCAGTTTTTGTCTCGCCCGCGACGAAAGTCGCGAAAGCGAGGCATAGCGATCCAAAATTCCGTCGTCGGCGTCGTCGTCGTCAACATTTATTTTAGCCCAGTGGCTAAAGTTTTCTAAACATCAATATCTTCATCAAATTTTTATGGAATCATTTGATATTTGGACAGAAGCAAAAAAAAATCAGAAAATTATTTCTAGCTGAAAAATTTTCATTTTTTTTGTTGTTTTTCCGTAATTTTTCCGTATTTAGTTTTTTTTTTTTTTTTTTTTTTTTTTTTNAGAAATTCATTTTAAAACTGTGGTTCAAGTTTTCTAAACATCAATATCTGCATCAAATTTTTATGGAATCATTTGAAATTTGACAGAAGCAAGAAAATGGCAAAACATTACCTCCAGCTGAATTTTTTCCCGTATTTTTTCCGTATTTGGACTTTTTGTGCAAGAAATTTATTTTAACTCTGTGGTCAAAGAATTTTAGAAGTCAAATGAAGTTATTTAATCTTATTGGAATTTCACAAAAAGTGGTCAAAAGATAGATGATAGTCTGAAAATTAGAAGACCATAGGAGTGGAATTTACAAAAATCGAAGTCCAAAGACATGACAAAAACGAGAAGAAAACAATGACGTTAGACACGGAAAACAATGACGTTAGACAGACACAACGCACAGAAATAGAATTCACAACATACAAAACAAAGGCACTCACAGTGTGAACTCCAGTGAAAATGAGAGTGACATTAGGTGCTCCAGAAGGGTAAGCATATCCTGCTCTGTTAACAGCACCCGTCACACTGTGAGTGAGTCAATCTAGGAAAATGTCAAAGTCGGTAGTCAAATCCGGGAAGACATGAATCTAGCTGAAAATGTCCACTTTCATTTGGGATACCGACACGTCATACCTTTCAATGATGTTATGGTGACGGCAATAGAATTTCTTGGGGGATGAAATTAACATAGGTTGGACACATCCCTGACTAAGCAGCTTTTGGGACAGTGTTTTTCGTCTGTTCAAAAAATCACTGTACAAACTACACGCTCGACAGTAACGAATCAACTGTGAAATGTACACTCCATAGGCTGGAGAGGTAGGTATATTGCTGCTAAGAAAGGGACAGTTCACAATTTGGAAATTAAAATCATCACGCTTGTCATTAAGCTTAGATTTCAAACGCCCATCTTCGTCAATATACAACAAAAGATCTAGGTACGAAGCTGAAATAGGTGTTTCAGTTGTTTCTTTACTTTCAAGCTCATTGTGATAGATCTGATGTAAATACTCCTCAAATTTATGTATTTTTTCCAAAATTGGACTTTTTTTGCTAAAAAGTTCAATGTTAGTTGTTAAGAAGTAGAATAGAGTCTTCGAATCTTGATAGAATTATTTTAAAATTGACATTTCTGCATAAAATGAGTAGATTTGTAACAGGCTGTTCGATTCCGGTTCCATCTTTGGTAAATTTCCTGAATATGTCAAAGACCAATAATTTTTGACATTTTTGCATCCAATTACAATTTGTAACAATATTTAAGTATCAAGCACAATTTAGAACACTAAAGAATTAAATCACATGGTTGCAGCTTTGGTAAATTTCCTGAAACTCTTCAAGACAGGCTGTTTTTAGAATCTTCTTAGGTGCAATGTTTTTTTTCAAATTTGAATCAAACAAACATACATCGGCAAACGAATACCGAGGCAAGAACGAGGAAAGGGAAAATTCTAAAAAATTCTAAAATCATAACATCATTTTTAATAATAGTATTGCAAAAGTTTTTGATTCCAATTTTGGTTTACTTTCCTGGAACTCTCAAAGACCAGTTATTTTTTTTTTTAATTGTACCATAACTTTTTCAGTTCCTTTCACTAGTAATGATCATTTTCAAAATTTAAATTGCAAAAATCTTTGATTCTTATATTGGAAAATTTCCAGACTCTCAATGGAATTCTACCTAGCAACCATAACTTTTTCAGTTCCTTTCAGTTATAATGATCAGTCAAATGTAAAACTTATTATTCTTATTTTATTAACTCTCAAATACCTGTTATTTTTTTTTATTTTTATTTTTTTTGAATTCTACCTAGGAACCATATCTTTTTCAATTCCTTACAGTTACAATGATCATTTTCATAAGTCAAATTGCAAGAAAACGTTTGATTCTTATTTTGGTAAATTATCTGCAACTCTCAAAGACCTGTTATTTTTTTTTTTTTTTTTTTTAATTCTACCTAGCAACCATATCTTTTTCAATTCAGTATGAATAATTATTTTTTATTTGGAAATTTCCCAAATCCTGGACTTTTAGTTGTGGTAAATTTCGTGAAACTTCAAAAAAGTTATATTTTCGAATTCTACTCAGCAACCATACTTTTTTGCATATTTCATTGAAAACAGTCATTGTACAAAAAGTTTTGATTCCAATTTTGGTATGAAAGTCTCATAGACCAGTTATTTCTTTAAATTCTACTTAGCAACCTCATCTAAATATAGACCAAATTATAATGACAATGTACTGGGCGGGCGAGACATTAGGTTCCGTGGAACCTTTACAAAGTTTATTGATTTAAGCTTGCAAAAACAGTTCTTTTGTTTTGATGTGGACAGTTTTCGGTATTTGTAATACACGCTTTCCAAATAAAGAAGTATCTTGTCCTTGTTAAAAGGGTATGTCAGAACTGGTTTTAGTCATTATAGTCACCACAAGGGATCTGATACGGACGGTGAAGGAATATTTCTTACTCACTCTACATTTATTGACTCTCTGGTTCGCCTAACACTGATTGCATTCTTAGTGACATCGTGCATAAGGAAAAACAAAAACTTGTTCCAGATTTCAATGTAAAGAGTGGATTTTTTTCTAAAAAATCATATCTTTATTAGTGTCAAAGGAGCATATCAAGGCAAAATTATGAATATTACAATCGGACGTATAACAATATATATGTATTAGATATTGTTGATTTTTAGAAAAGGACAAATTTGGGACAGTAATTCAGCAAACAATACGTTATCGTTTAATAAGATTTTTGTATGTATATCATCCCTGACTTAATAGCGATCGAACTACATTCTCTGATTTTTAAAAACAGAAGTACTTTACAGGTAATATGACGATAAATGTTGGTATTTGCATTTCGAAGCGGTGACCTCGATATCATCACTCATAACATACTATTATCATCACGATTTTTCTTTCATCGGAAAATATTATGCGTTGTGAGAGTCGTGCCCGTGTTTTAACAAGGTTCATTTCAATAAATTACAAGGTTAATTTTAATAAATAACGAGTTTTTTTTTTGTTTAATGCAATTCTTGAAATTTTATTTTCTTTGCTACAAATGAGAAATCTTGGAAATGGAGTTATTCATGTACACGAGACAATATTCTACTAAATACAGAGTGAAACATTAGAAACACAGTTAATGTCGTTCTTAGTCTTGAAGTTAACTTTACCATTCCTAATCACCTCCCTTTCTATTTGAAATTATCGTCTTCAATCCAACCCCACCACCAGGTGATACATGGAGAAAACTGTCCATTATTTTCTTTGTCAGCTTTTACCCATATTTGGTATATGGATTTCCATTTGATTTGATCTGCGCTGAAGAGACATAAGTTGTCGAAATGCGCATCTTATTTTTGGACATTCTTTATACCTGTAAAACGCCCTCATACTATACAAATTACTTTTAACTAAAATATAAAATGTTCCCTTATTATAATAGCAAAAGAAAAAAAAAGCTTTCATCGCCCAGTTCATTTTCTTATGCGTTTCGCATTTCAACTGATACCCCCTCTCCCGTCGTTTTTGTTATTTCAGCAGAAAACGTAACGTAGCATAAATTGTACACAAAACTGTATCTTTTATCATTGAATATAACTTATACCGAAAATTGTAAATCCAGTGATCCACGACATATTTTTAGCAAAATCATGGTACATGATATTGTGATTCAAGTTTACCGTAACTAAAAAATCGTCGTTGATGATGACCACTCAAAGTCCCTTTACAGCTTAAAATGATCAGGTGAAATTCGCGTTCATTCGTTGCTCAACAAAATGACTTATAGAAGACAATCACATTATAGGAACTCATCGAGATAATTGCAAGAAAACTTGCTATTATATAATAGCGAGATGTGGGCACTATAAACAGGTGGTAAGAACAACATTTTGAAATTTAAGAAAAATTAAATGCAAAAAAAACTTTGAAAAAATGAAAGTGTATCCATATGATCAATTCTCTCAAAAACAAGTACATCATAACTGCAACTTGCAATGAGCATACATCCCTCTCGCTTGGGCATCTTCTTACGGACTCCATACTGCGAGAGAGACATATATTCCAGTCTTAAATAAACAATGAAATGATATGGGATAACTGTACCTAAGACAAAATCTCTAAAATTATGGTAACACCAAAAGCAATATAACAACGCTTTTATTGTTTTTCTTCATCTTAAAGTTACCATGAGACCTTCAACAATGAACTATGCCCTTACCCCATACTAAGTGTAAGCTTTGTAAGTTCAAAGTATCATCTTCCTTGTTCACATAAGCAACGTACCTAACAAAATAAACGACTTTGGGGATAAATATGTACACCATTTTGATCAATCATGCAATTAAGGTAGTAGACCCGGGGTAACCCAGAAATTTCCCACACAATCAATTTTCTTTTGATTTGCAGTATGAGAGTATTAAAACCTACAAGACAGAAATAAAAACAGNTAACAGCAGGCGATAATTTGTTTTCGTCAATTCCTTTTATGTTAGAGGTTCCAATTAGAAGGGCCACTGGTTTTGTTGATGTGTTACAGGAACTCTGATTTGTGAATGAGTTGGCTTGTTGTTCATTAAGGCGAGCATTACGGTCATCTAGTAATCATATGATAAAAATGAGAAGAGAGAAACAGACATCAGACAATAAACAATACGGAAATAAAAACACACATCATTCAAAACTAAGGGACTAACACTGTGAACTTCTACAAAAGCAGAGGGTAACATCAGGTGCTCAGGAAGGCATGTTCTGCACCATATACGGCACCCGTCTCACTGTCAGTGAGTTAATCAAAGGTAAAGTCAAACCGGTAATGTCAAATTCGTAAAGTTGTGAAATGTAGATAAAAGGGTCCGTTTTCATTTTGTCGAAACTGATACGTCAAATCTCTTGATGATGTCATGGTTAGGGCCATAGAATTTCATGAGGGATGAAAGTAACAAAGGCTGAACAAATCCCTGACAAAATAGTTTTTGTGACAGTTTTTGAGCTCTTATCAAAACATGACTGAAAAAAATACATTCTCGACAGTAACGAAATTAACTATGAAATGCATACTCCATACGCTGGATAGGTATTCTATTGTTTCTAAGAAATGAAAAGTTCATAATTAGGACGTTAAGACCATCACATTTATGATAAAGCTTTGATGTCAATAGTCCTTTTTCGTCACTGTACAACAAAATAACTAAGTATGAAACTGAAGTCGGTGTATCAGTAGTCTCTTTAATTTCAACCTCATGGGGATAGATCTGATGTTAATATTCCTAAAATTTTGGATTATTAAGAAATGTGGACTCCAAATTGTAAATAATTATACCCCAAACACTTTAATGAACAATTAGGGATATCGAGTAAATGTACATGGCTTCAAATCTCTATAAATACATGGTAAGATTAGGGAAATGGAACAACGCATTCATTGTTGTTCTTTAGTCAATTTAAGTCACACACAATATGTATTTTGACTGTTTTTGTTATTACACAGTCATCTTGATTCTTCTGCTGGTTTTTTTCAATAACTCATTTCTAAATCTTGACAACCCCAAAACCTGAAAACAGGAATATCATGACAATTATTTTGAATTTTTAATGGAATCTGGGGAAGATGTCTTGAATGATATAAATGCAGTTTTTGTATTTCTACCTGTGTTATAAGGTAATATGTAATACTATAGCGCCCAGTGTATCTCTGTGTGTACTTCAGCTATTGCTAACCACTTACATATCCATTCCTTACATATCCTCTCTTTCAATCTCACTTCTGTCCATGAAACATTTTGATAATTTAAACTAGAAAAAGTGTTATCAAGGCGGTAAAAGGTAACGATAAAAAAAAGTAAAACATATGGCCAAAACAATGCAAAAGGGATGTCGTGTCAATTTACACCAAATATAATGAATCTAATGAAATGAATCTAACATATGAGTCTAACTTGACTTTGTGAACATAAACGTACACAAAAACATCAATTAATAGCACAATGATTTGATTTCTGAAAAAGCTGCAGTTAAGTAATGATGACTTCGATACTTCGATTAAGATGTTTCCTGCTATTCTTTTTATTTTGTGTTATATAAAGAATGGATTCCAATACTTGGTTAAATGTTGCAAATATCTTAAAATCAGAGTTATCTGTCTTCACACAAGTTTAGTATTTAGATGGACCTAGCTGTGTCTTGAATACATTCTGTATTTAACAATTTAGAACCAGAAAATAAGCTTGTATTTGCATTAGAAACTTTCATAACTTAAAATGTTTTTTTTTTTCAAGATTTTTTAATTGTTCTTAAGAATGCGGGGCATAGTCAAATTAACCGCCACCGGACCATATTTTTTATTTCTGTTATTCTATATTGAATGTCAAACTCTTCAAACAAGACATACTTCTAGCAAAGTACCTCTTAACAAGTAAAATCAAGCAATTAAAGCTGATCTGATGAATTGTTATGGATTTACAAGCTAAATATTAAATTTGTTAAAATGTCCAAAACTGTGAACGGCACCTATTTTCTAATCGTCATCAACAACTGGGACAAATTTTTGCTTTGATTGTAGATTGGGATAAAAAAATCCTGCAAAAACACTTTAAATTCGCCAGCAACCACTATGATTTTGAGAAAATAATTCTTAACTGCAGGCAGCTTTACAATTTCAAGGAATATTCTCAAATCCCAACAACAAATGCATGTAAATATTTACAGAAATGATATTGCGTAAGACAGAAAACGATGAACACTTACTTATTTCAATTACATGTATCAAGTATAAAAATGAACTTCAATATACCCCGCGGGCTACTTGCTATCACAATGTACTTTGATAGTATATGAGTCTGCCGCAAGAATGGGTCATGATTTTTGCAATCAGTTTGTCTTAATCGGAATATCTGTTTTCCTTAGTGTTTTCTTGAACAGGGTCTGCTTGAGATCAAATTGATGTTTTCAAGTTTCTCTCAACATTTTGGTCTAGTGATCTTATAAATCATAGTATACTGAGGCCTTATATTCGACATTTTTATTTTTATGTCATATGCGGAGTTTGATACTTAATATCCGTAATTTTCACAAGGAAGTTTCCAGGTTTTAAGTAGGTATTTCGTACGTTATCTCAGTACTTCATGATCTTGAATATATGCATTTGAAAAATTTCATAATATGCAAATATATACATTTACATATTAAAAATATATATAAATCTTTAGGTGCAGTTAGGAAGGATAGTTCAATGCTTACTGCCGTACATGGGAGCGGAAGTTTATTATTTACACACATTTAAAAATCTTTACGGTTAGATAAGTTCATGATGTTATTTCTGTTGCCTTAACTACTATTGTAATAAAGAGCTACGCCAATCACAGCATGATGCGACCAAACCATGTCGACCATTAAAACAAGTGTAATCTAAAGTCAACGTGGATACGGTAAAAGGCTCGGCACAGTAAAAGATCTACACAATAAAGATTAGCTGGACACAAACGAGGGAAAATAAAAATTAGACTTAGTATGCCTATAATAGATGTGGAACAATGAGAGCTATGCAAATCTCAAAGCTTACATCAAGTTTAAAGTCAAATAATAAAAAGTCAAGTCGAGTTTAGATGAAAAGCCTAAATGCTAGATGCATTCTGATGAAACACGCCAGTCTCAAGTTGCTAGACTGTTACATTATACTGGCCAGCCAACTCGTGATGGTAAAAATTGAACTTACGGATTGCTATAACAGAAGATTGTGAAATCAAAATGTCTCTATCAAAAAGTACAAGAGCACTATAGAACTATAACACAATAGAATACATCGGCAAACGAATACCGAAGCAAGAACGAGGAAAGGGGAAATTCTAAAATCATAAATCCAAAATCACGGCAATTCACAGCAACACGAATCTTACGGATTGCTATAACCAAAGATTGTGAAATTTGTTAAGTCAAATCAAAATGTCTCTATTAAAAAGTACAAGAACACTTTATTTTATGTTTATTGACGATCCGGTATTCATGAGTGCGAAGGCCTTGATGTAGCATTACAATGATCACTCCTCTTAAACCGGTGCTAGGGGCTGTCTTGAACTTACTATATATGGTATGAACAAAGCTCATTGTAAAATCCTCATGGGGAGTTCAAGATGAAGAACAATAATTAAAGCGTTATTCAATTGCTTGTTTACCATGTTATTTAGGGACTTTGTCTTGTGTGTTTTACACCATCATATCCTTTTAAAGCAATATTTGCATGAATAAATCCTTACTGGCAATAATTGATATATTTACGAAAAGGCGTCAGTAATATAGATGTATCAATAGTTCTAGTTGAGTTACATGTTGAACATTGTAATATATTGACGGTGAAATTTACAGCAGCCAAAATAAACGAAGTGGTAAAACAATACCAGCGATGACATCATTTAATTTAATTTGTATTAGTTTTGTGTAAAGACTTGCGGCTTTAGTGGTAGAAATAATGCGTCTTAACCTATTAAAAAGAAGTGTAACAAAATATGGTATCTGCTGCTTATCTAAGTAAAACACAAAGCTAGGTGGTTAGCACATACTAACCGAGGTTTTGCTTGCAATCAATAATTCGAAGTTGGCGACATGGAACTACATGTACTTAATACAAGATTATATCGAGGATAACGTTTGGAGCAGGGTAAGAGTGATCAAGAATGATGTAAAATACCCTCTTAGCGTTCTTGTCTAATACAGGACACTTTGTAATATTGGACATAATATGCATGTAGCCGAATGTTGTTTACGTATCCGCTTCTGGATTTCCATTTTTTAAAAAGATACTCCTTACATGATGTAAATCACACACTTCATACCAATTTAAAAAAAA
>MJUU01067421.1:25368-35488 GCA_002080025.1 Modiolus philippinarum
TTTTTATTGGGTCCGTGTTGTTCATCTGTATGTGTGTCTTCATTTTTCTTTTTTGTCCCGTGCTCGAGTGGTGTACTTTTTTCTTACTGTGTCTGATTTTGCCATTGTCCATGGATTGTTCGTTCTTTTGATTGACGGTTCGGTTCTCACTTATTCTCCTATTATGAAATTTTGTAGAAACATAATTATATTATTTGTCAAAATATGAAATAAAATTTTGGGGTAATTGCAAAAAGTGAAATTGAAAATCTCAGGATTTTATATAGAAATGGTAGGGGAAATGATTATATTAGAGGTAGCTTGAAAATTCTATCATAGGCTTTGTTCGTACTTTGCATATGTTTTGAAATCCTTGTATAGTTTACATATAAAAATATCAAATTGGGGTCATCTTTGAAATAAGACAGATAAATTGCGAAATATTAACTTCTCTAGTATTATCTAATGTAAAATACTCTTATCAAATTATCTCCGTTGCATAATTTCATCCAGCAACAGATTTAAAGATCATGTGTTTTAGTTCACGTTTTTGTCAGGAAAATGTTGTAAAAGTGATAAGGAATAAAAATATTAAATTCCTTGGAACTTTCTTTACATTTTAAATAACTATTTTGTAAAATTTGTTAATGAATGAAACTGAGATATAACAGTATTTTATAAAAATTAGGCTAAAAAGGGTGTTTGGCTAATTAGGGTTTTAAGAGATGTAATTGGGAACTTCATGTCGTTTCAAACATTCAAAGAAACATATAGTGTAAATACAAATTTTCCCCTTTATCATGACATAGTCAATGCTATTAAAAATGGCTGAATTCCAAAAACTTTCAAGCAATCTGCAAGGACCAGTTGTTCCTTTTAACATTCAAATATTGTTTTTCTTTCTGAACAGGGATCAAAAGATATGTATAATATTTTGAACATATATCAAGTAAGGCCACCGGCAGAACAAAAATGGCAAGTTATCTTTGGGGAAACAGGTCTTACATGATGTTACAGCAATCATTTATATACCCACCTTCACGAACACCTATTACGAACATTTAATTTTTCAATATTTTCCGGGCATCAGAAATTTTTTTCTACAAGAATTTGTATCCTTACCTATCCTAGAGTATTTTATAACATTGTTTTCATGTAGTGTGTCATAAATTTTCCAGTTTTTAATTATTGATGCCGTCGAATTCTATATAAAAGGTTATGTCCTCAACTCTCATAGCGTATTTCATGATATAACAGCCATGCTCGTTCATAATATAAGCGTGACATTTTTTTTTCTTGTAGATTTCTGATGGGTTGAATATAATATCTCTTTTTCCTAACTTTATTTTGTAATATACTAAAGTTCGAATTAGCGTGATGCAATATTATCGGTAATTTGTATGAGATTCCTTTGATCTCGCAAGGCAAATATTTTCAGTATTTGCTACTGTCAGAATACGAAAAAATATTGGCAAAAAGAATCACAGGCCACGCCTATTTTGTCAATCAGCGCACCAATGGAAACAAAGAAATGTACATTCTACAATAAAAACGTTAGTAACGTATAAATTCTTTACCTAATCGATAGCCAATTTCCCGATTTCATAAAAAAAATGATTTCATTTTTTCAAAATCAAAATCTATTGTATCAAATGATGTAGTTAAATACCGATAATAAGAATAATAGAAGTTTTGCTTTGGATACTTCAAATATTGTCTCCAATAATAGACTCGTCCACAAAGTGTGGTCGTCCATTATGTGGACAATATTTTTTCGTATCAAAAACAAAACCTCCATTATTCTATATTTGTATTCAGTTTTTTGAATGACCGAAAAATATTGTTCTCTGAATGTAGATATAATCAACTAAATATGTGTTTCGGATCGATTTGGGTCATTGTAAGCATATTGCAGATTTCTAATTTGATGAATATAATATCTATTTCTCCTAACTTTATTTTATAATATATCAGCGTGATGCAATATTCTATAATGTTTTTTGAATGACCGAAAAATATTTATCTCTGTATGTAGATATAATCAACTAAATATGTGTTTCGGATCGATTTGGGTCATTGAATCATTGTAAGCATATTGCAGATTTCTAATTTGATAAATATAATATCTGTTTCTCCTAACTTTATTTTATAATATATTAGCGTGATGCAATATTCTATAATGTTTTTTGAATGACCGAAAAATATTTATCTCTGTATGTAGATATAATCAACTAAATATGTGTTTCGGATAGATTTGGGTCTTAAGGATCCGGGCCCCAGATCCTCGTCAGGCGCTACTAGCCCATATATAGATATCAATCAATTGTCAGTGATTGTCTGTTTGTTTTCAAATCAAATAAAATTGAGACAGTGTAGCACTACATCCATTTAGTGGACCTGATTCTTCGACTTTAGTGATAACCTTTACACATATATATGATATAAAATTGCATATTTTTAAGAATTTCTTTTTTAATTCGCAGCAGTCAAGTTTTCTTTTAGTTTTTTTAATCAGATAAGCCATTACTGGTGGTCTAAAGAAAATTGATTGGCTTTTGCGTAATCTGCAATTATTTGCTAGTTTTTTGTAATGTATATTCCCATATTTTTTACAGTTGGGTAATGTGTAGCACGCACTAATAGACGAGTTACCAGTTAGTGAATTTTCCCGTAAAATTTTGACGTCACAATATAGATTTTTCAACGTCACAATGTTCAATGACGCAATTTGCTCCGATTGACCCCAGGTCAACCGGAGCAGTTCATTCATAAAATGAAATAGGAAAGTGGTCTATGGTAGGGATTCAATTTTGTTTATTTCGGTTTCTGTAACATACTTCTCTTGATCTTATACAAGTTTTTGTCTAAAGAGCTTATCCTCCACTGTGAGGTCGCTTTTAATATTACATGATGTAATAAAGCACGTTATTTTTCCTATCACTACCGATATAAATACTGCAGGTGGATGAGAAGAAGATAATTTATTATAAAATAAAGTTAGGAGTAACAGGTATTTTACTCATCGCAATCAGAAATCTAGAAGATGCTTGCTTACAAATACTTCAATACTGTCAATATTTAAAAACTGAAAAAATTATAACATGCTAAGAGAGGAGCATGGTTATAATGTAATGAAATACACTACGATAGATAAAGACTTAATCTTTATAGAATTCCACAGCATCAATAATTAAAAACTGAAAATTAATAATAAATTAGCATGGTTATATATTAAAGTATGCTAAAAAATAATTATAAAGTAACAGATTCTTTCCACCTTTCAGTTGACGTTCGTCAAGGTGATAACTAAAGCAGCAATTTATTTGATATATTTATAAATGATCTTCCTAACGTATTTACCGAAGGATGTTGCCCTGTTGGATTAAATTCAACTAATTTAAAATGTCATTTATGTGCAGATGATTTTATTTTTCTTTTCGAGTCGTCATCTCGTCTACAATGTTGTTTAGATAAATTATCTGATTATTGTGATACTTGGGTCTGAAAATCAACAGTGATAAGAGTAAAGCTATCGTTTTGCAGAAATTTACGGTAAGTTCGGAATTTAATTAAATGTCAATAGTTCAGGAAGATTAACAAGAGGCTCTCAAGAGCCTGCATCGCTCACCACGGCCACGGCTGACACAATAAGTCAAAATAATCCCAACATTGAAGGGTCTCATTTTCAAATTCGTTTATTAACTGTTTAAGAGTCTTATTTTCAAGTTTGTTGATAGACATTGATGTCTTATGATGTAAAATAAAATTATGTTCCCCAATGGCAGCTATTTTAATGGGGCGTAGACCAACTGTCACTTTTCCTGGAGAAGACCATCTCCGGATCATTGTGCCTCACTTTGGTTCCAATTGGCCTAGTATTTTCAGAGGAGATCTTTGAATGATTTTCCATGGGGTCCAAGGTTAAACAGTGTTCCCTGTTGGGCCATCTGATGCTGACTTGTCAGACAATTTTTTTGAAAGGGGTCATCTAAGGACTATTATGACCAAGTTTGGTTCCAATTGGCCAAGTAGTTTTAGAGGAGAAGATCTTCAAATAAATTTGCCCATAAGGTCAAATGTTACATGTAAACTATGTTAACCGCTGGCGGCCATTTTGGATGTGATGCCAACTTGCCGGACACTTTTTGGAAAGGGAGCCAAGTTAGGATTTTTGTGACAAAGTTTCGTTCCCATTGGCCATGTAGTTTCAGAGGAGAAGAGATCTTTAAATACATTTCCCCATAGGGTCCAATGTTAAACTATGTTCCCCGCTGACTGCCATCTTAGATGCTATGCAGACATGCCGGACACATTTCATGAGGGGATCAAGTAAGGACCATTGTGACCAAGTATGATTCCAATTGGCCATGTACTTTCAGAGGAGAAGATTTTTGAATATGTTTCCCTATAGGTCCAATGTTAAAACCACCTTCCCCGCTGGCAGCCATCTTGGATATGATGTAGACTTGCCGAACACATTTTTCAAAAGAGGTCATCTAAGGACCATTGTGGCTAAGTTTGGTTCCAATTGGCCCAGTATTTTCAAAGAAGATGTTTGCAATAATATCAAATTTTCTACAAAGTTCCTCGCTGGCAGGCATCTTGGATGAAATGCGGACTTGCTGTACACAATTTTACAGGGAACTACCCAAAGACTATTATTGTGACCAAGTTTGGTTCCAATTGGCACAGTGGTTTCAGAGAAGAAGATCTTTGTATGCTTTCCTATAGGACCCAAAGTTAAAACAGCGTTTCCGGCTGGCAGCCATCTTGGATATGATACAGACTTGCCAGACATTTTTTAAGACCACCTAAGGATCATTGTGACCAAGTTGGGTTCCAATTGGCTCAGTAGTTTCAGAGGAGAAGATCTTTGAATACAGGGTCCATTTTTTGACAAAGATCACACTGGTGGTCATCTTGGACGGCGTGCGGACTTGCCGGACACATTTTTTAAATGGGGACCATCTAAGGACTGTTGTGACTAAGTTTGGTTCCAATTGGCCCAGCGGTTTCAGAGAAGAAGATGTTTGAATGAAAAGATTACGACGGATGGACCACAGATTCTGAGTGATCGCAAAAGCTTATCCTGGCATAGCCGGATGAGCTAAAAAGTCTATGCATGTCATGAAGCCATGAAGCTACTTTTTAATCTATACAGGAAAGATATTTCCATGGTAGGCAAACAGAATTCCATGGTAGGCAAACAGAAACATGACTGAAAGACACAATATACATTTATATACAAACATTATTATGATGTGAAATAAGTACAGATTATGAAGGTATTTTTGCAAAAAAGTGTAAAAATTTGTACAAAAACACTTTTTGCCCTTGATTTTGGAACAAATAATTTTTTTTGATAAAGTGATAGCAGGGAATTTCTCTTAAGCTTAAGGCACCAATAGACGTCGAATTTCGGCGGCAACCAGCTTCAAAAAAAAACCCTGCCCCTAATATGAATTCAACAAGAAATATTTTTTACTTAGAAATCCAATTGACTTTGAAGGAATAGTTTTACTTACAAAAAAATTGTGAAAAAAATGAAATTGACTGTTTGACAAAAAAATCAGAGATAAACCTGTATATGCTACTTGGAAGGTAATGGCTTATGAAGGAATAAATAAAGTCAGTTAGATACAAGACTTGAGGACTTTTGCCAAAGGGCCGTGGAGTTTACTGACATGATTAATTAATTGATGAAATATGGCATGGATATCAGTATGCATTCTCCATCGTATAGTGCTAATAAGTATGGTAACAATTGTTGGGGAAATTCATATCAACAACAGCCCACTGATAGAAATTAGCATGGTACAGTTCAAATTTGTATCAGACTGGCAACTTATTACAGAAATTTTACTTTAATCAATATGTATGTAGTACAAAGTAAAGGTGTGATCTTTTTATTCTTCAGTTTTTAGTCAGAAAAGTTATGCTTATCTAGGTCTAAAATTTAGTATTGCTGCTAAATTTACAGAAGCAAAAAAGAAGGGGCTTAAAAGCTTATTTCAAGATGGTTAAGAGTTTAACAATAAAATACTAGCTTAAGAACTCTTTGACTACACTGCTTAACCAGTACTGTTATATGCTAGTGGAATTGGGGCTGTTTTCAAGGAGATAAATCAAAAGTTTTTTTTGTATCAAAGTTATGCTTTGACTTACAACAAGAAAATGTACATAGAAACTTTTTCAAAAATTTCCTCCAAGTAAATAAACATTAAACAACTAGTGGAATAATGGATAAATTATGTCCATTCCAAATAATGATTTAGGTTATATTAAATATGTTGTCATTTTGTGCGAGAACATTTTTCAGTGACAATGAACTTGTCGATCAAGCTTTTCTGACATCAGAATGTTTTTCTACAGATAAAAAGTCTTCATAAAATATTCATGGACTAGTTGTATTAAAGTTATATCGTACATTTGGGGTTTACCAAATATAAATCTATTAATAAGTAAAAGGTTAACAAAAATTAATTTAAAAAAAATATTCATATTGTTTATATTGGAATGTCAGTAATTTAAAGATTACAGAGACAAAGGTTATTGTAATAAACTAAGAACCTATAGAACTTTTAAAACAATCTTTAGTTTTGAAAAATATCGAGAATGGAGAGATTATATAAAACAGAAATTGATGACAAAATTTAGAATAAGAAACAATGATCTTAAAATAAAAAAAGGGAGAAATTTTGGTATCAAAGACAGTCAAAAATTTGCAAGATTTGTTCAACAGAAACTGAAACTGAAATTAACTTCCTCCTCAGATACATAAAAAAATAGATAATATTAGAAAACAAGTGACTGATAGAGAAAGGGGAGGTTTGGGTACACACAAACTGGTTTAACCCTACCACTGGCTTTTGCTGTGCCGGTACCAAGTCCGGCTATCCCGAAGTTCCTATCGTTATTTATGTTCGTCTCTTGTTTTCATTATTGTTTTTCTGGTGTAATTTGCTTGTAAATTGTAGCATGTGATTGTAGTTCCTGGCCATTGTGGGTGTTTGCTGTTATCCTGTTTTTGTAACTGATGAAATAAATACTAAATATAAAAACTACCAAGTTTGGGAACTTGGTATGATCATTGTCTTCAGACAACCATTTCATTTTGTAACAGTTGTATTTATTAATTCAAAGTTTAAATGATGAGAAGAATTAAAAGCTTCAAAAAGGTAAACGGATTTAATATATCAACTTTCCCTTACTATGGCATGTCACTTCATGATTTGACAGACCGCTACAATGTTTCTATTTTACAGATGATAATAGATATCTTAGGGTAGATCCAGAGTGTATTACCGGACTGACAAACGACGACTGTGACAAATCCGAACTTTTTACTGGCAGTGTGAAGGGTGCTACTCGTGGAGTAGATTATACTTACCCTTCCGGAGCACCTCAATTTTGCAGGGGTTCAAATTGCTAGTGATTAATTTTTGTGGCGTTCTTGTCCATGTTTGTTTAGTTATTTCGTATTTGTCATGCAATCTCAATTCGTGTGGGATATGAATTGTCGTGATTTTGGATTTTAGATTTTGGAATTCCCCCCTTGTTATCATTTTTGCTTCGGTATTCGTTTGCCGACGTATTCATATAATAACCTAACAAAATGTTTTATTGTTATATTCATTACATTATAATTAGTATCATTCAATTTTGTTTTTGCTAGACTTTATTAGACACTCACTCACGGAGTGGAAGGGGAGGTTTGGCATGCCATAAAATCAGTTTAACCCACCATTTCTTTTGAAATGCCATTACGGTCGACAATTTTTCCGTGGTTTCCATCTGATTTGTCATTTTGTCTCACGACAACTCTGTTCGGTCATTTTGTTATCACTCCCATTTAGTATTACTAAACATAAGCAGCATTAGTCTATTGTCTATTAGTATTTTTCTCGTTTCATTGTTATTTTCATTTCATGTTATTTGTAATTTTGATTAAATTTTCAGCTCCTTTTGGACCCCAATTATAAATAAAAGATTCTTCTTCTTAGATAATGTTTATAAATACGCTATGAAAGGTTAAGACATAATCTTTTATAGAATTCGACGCTACTGGAAAATTATATTACGCTGATTCACACCGTACAACCGCGTTGTATCATTTTGAGCAAAATCTGTATGATACGGTCAAAATTGATATCTTATTTTGCATACCACAATCACGATTTTGTGTTTTGTCGTTATCGAGAAAACTACGTTCAAATGGAGGTAGTCAGAGAAAAACTGATACGATAAAAATCAGCTGCATGATACGGTCAAGAGTTGCAACTGAAATCTACATGATACGATGAAATGCTGAATAAAGAACCTATTTTCTTTGTTTTTGCGCAATTATATGGGAGTTTATATCCACGCATGTGTTTCATTGTTTCACAAATCAGCGAAGGAAATGTGACAAAGAAGTTGGGGGGACCTATTGCCTATTCGGCAGTCTGTCGTTCCGTGTGTCCACTTAAATATCTTATATATGTGTGAGAAATTCCCTCTTTTCCCCATGTGAAACCAGGGAAAAAGAAGTAGAATTTCTCAAACAAATGGAAGAGATCCTGATCTTTAATATTGGTTGAATTTAAGAACATTTTTCTTCCGTAAAATAACCACGATAAAACAGAAAGAAAGTTTTTAAAAAATGACATTAATTTTGGAGGTTTCTATTGTGACGTCAAATAGCATAAACATAGGTACAGAGATATACAATAAATAAACACTTATATATGTATAATACATGTACATGTATAATATACAATAAGCATATAGCAATCAATATATGTATTACTTGTATTTTAATTATCTGGAGAATTTCGCTGATTAATTCTTAACAACCACCCCTAGTAATATTGATAATGTTTAGGTAGATGAATCTTCAAAATTAAAAAAAAAACGTACCTAAACATTACCCTGAGCCGTCCAATGTTTCTTTAATAAATAATTTATTTACATTTTTCTCAACCGGACTAAACCAATTATATGCGAACCTTCTTACATAAACCGTTCGACGAGAACTCAATTTGCTGCATGAGGGTGATCACACCCTATTACCGGCAATCCCATCTACAGTGGCTATCACATCTACAGATATGTAAACAAGTTTGCAGTAACAGACCGTAAGTCATTTGTTGTATCATAATTTTGTTTATATCCCACTGAACCTTTCCATTGTTTTTGCTATTTATTTTATATGTATAGGTAAACATATGAGTCAAATACTACTGTATGAAGTATCATAGATCGGGAGTTTTCGCTGAATTAAAGTACATTTTTAAAGATTATTACATGGGATCGTCCGAAAAATAGTTTAATTTCGCATTAAAACGGAAATTAGCTGTAGTATTTTAATGCATATAAAAAATATAGGTCTTTATTTATTATATATCAAAAACTGTCATTCATTTACCTCCTCATTTGGACGAAATCGTTATTTTATTTCAGAGATAACACTTTTTTTAGCTATCACAAACAACAGATATAGTTATCACTGACAACAGATTATAACTGGGAAGTGGCAATCCCGAACTCGTATAGTAATCATGCCATTTGAATATAATTAATCACATTTATCACTTTGGTGTCATGTTTTTCTTACATTTTAGGGTTGTGAACAATGTTATAACCATAAACATTTTCAAAAAAGTGTCGATAAAGTGCAGAATGTTCAGTTGTAAACACCTTGGCTTCGTTCAAAAGTTAATGTGAGGATAGCAAAAAAAATGAAACTTTAAAGGGCATAGTACTTGAACCAACTATACCTTTGAGTTTAACTTAGACTTGGCATGACTTTTGTTTTAAAGAACTAAAACCAAGTTTAAGACGCAACATTATTTCTTAAACATGCTATCATGGGGAAACCTTCGACGGAAACGGACAGAAAAACAGACAGAGGAACTCAAGAACGGACACATAACTCAGGTTTTCACATTATAACCTACGACTTTGTGAGGCAGGGTATGAAAACCATAAAACCCTTAAGGTTAAATGTTTGTTGACTCCTAGGTTATACGGCAGTGCGGTTAGTATTTCCCCATTTTGAATTCGAGTTTTCCTCATTTTTTTTTATTTTCCTTCATATCATTTCATTGTTTATCAGCACAAAAATTTAAGTTTTCTGAAATATTGAGAAAACGGGTTCACT
>MJUU01067421.1:37982-60493 GCA_002080025.1 Modiolus philippinarum
CTGATGACATCGCACTACTGTCTCACAACCACCTACAGATGAAGGATAAGTTGTCAGAAATAGAACAGAGAGCAGCAGAGACTGGCCTAATTATAAGCACAAAAAGACAAAAGTATTAAAGGCAAATACAAACAGTAGTGAAATCAACTCCCCTAGAAGAAATCGACTCCTTCACATATCTTGGAAGTGTCATGGACAGAAAAGGGGGATCAGAACAAGATATTAAATGCCGTATAGGGAAAGCGAGAACAGCTTTAAGAATGATCACAACATTTTGGAAAATAGGAAACATCAACTTAAACACCAAAATCAGACTATTTAATTCAAATGTCAAGACCATCCTACTGTACGGCTGCGAAACATGGAAAACAACAAATGATATATTGAATAAACTTCAAGTTTTCATCAACAAATGTTTACGGCAAATTCTAAAGATCAGATGGCAAAAAAAAATCACAAATACCGATCTATGGGAGAGGACCAAATAGCAGCCCATTGAAGTAGAACTAACCAAGCGGAAATGGGGGTGCATTGGATACACTCTTGGAAAATCACTCAACTCAATCACAAGGCAAGCACTTCAATGGTACCTCCAAGGAAAAAGGAAAGTTGGAAGACAAAGAAACACCTGGAGGAGAAACTTACAAGCCGTAATGGATGCTCAGGGGTACAGATGGAACGACCTGGTTAGAAGGGACCAGAACTGATCCCGTTGGAGAAGTGTTACCATCATAACTTTATCATACTAGAATGTACTTATGTGAACAGTGAGTAAGCTCAGACCATATGATAAGTGTTTACAAACATTTTATATATTGCAAGTTTCGAAATAAGTACTGGTTACTGGGTTGCTGAATACCCTTGATGACTAACAGTCCACCAGCAGGGTCATCGACCCGCTGATAATAAATGACTCAATATAGAACTTACTGTAAATGTAGTTTCTGAATCTTGCCATTTCGACAACCCATGTGTCTTCAGTGCAGATAAAATCAAAGCAGTTGGAAGACCATAAATCCAGAAATGTTTAAAATTTGACAGATATGATCTTGCTTGATATTTGGATTATTGGATGTGGTTTGTTTCCATTGATTTATTCACTTTTTTACCCTTTCGGGGCCATTTAGGGCTTGCTATATGGTGCGAGGTTCCTCACTATGTTGAAGACCGTACGGTGACTCCTAGATGTTTTGTTTTGAGTCGTTTAACCTGAATATGGGATGTTGTCTCCTTGACATTCACCCCATTTCCTTTCCAAAACCAGAAGAGGGCAGCTTTGCGTAAGGGGGAGATACTCCTTATGAATCTGAATCTACTTGAACAGAAATAACAATACCAGTACAAAGTAGTACACAAACCAGCTTAACCTCACCGGAAACTGTATTTTTATACTGCACATCCCGTGTCTTTGTTTACCACAGTGTTTTCTGTCCTTACCACATTCCATGTTTTAATTTTGTGATTCTATTTACACTTTCCAAGCTTCTATTCAACAAGAAACCCGAAACAAAGAAAGTAGCCGGTCAGCATGTTACTTTAAACTAATATTTTTTAAAATATTAGATAAAGACTCTTTAAACGAAACAATTTTAATCGTATCATTGCACAGATTTTTATCGTATCCTGCGTGAA
This sequence comes from Modiolus philippinarum, assembly GCA_002080025.1. NCBI lineage: Eukaryota > Metazoa > Mollusca > Bivalvia > Mytilida > Modiolidae > Modiolus > Modiolus philippinarum. The sequence continues at coordinate 39,615 of MJUU01067421.1, forward strand.
AATGCAGTAGATTTTTATCGTATCATTTTTTCACTGACTACCTCCATTTGAACGCAGTTTTCTCGATAATGACAGAATACACAATCGTGATTGTGGTACCCAAAGTAAGACCAATTAATCATATATCACACAAAATAAAATTAATTTTGAATTCAATACGATATTGGGAAGTATTTGCATTAAAAAATTGAAAATATATATTTTTTCATGTTTCAGCGTTAGATTAATCAAAATTTGTCTTCAAATATGAAAATGAAAGCAAAAAAATCTAATGTATATAAACTTTGATCTATTTGAAGTTAAATTATAGTTTTTTTTTCACTCAGAAATACAGAGAAACAAAAGGAAAATAAAGATATGATAACCTTGGTATTACAACGCCTTTTATTGTTTATATCAATTTTGACCGTATCATGCAGATTTTGCTCAAAATGATACAACGCGGTTGTACGGTGTGTGATTGACGCTGTAGGATAGGTAAGGATACACTTTTTCATTGAATTGATTTTAACACAGTTACTTATAATTAATTGATATTTACATTATCTGTTGACTATAGTAGCAACTGACGAAGATCTTTGGGTAATTAACACCCAAACTGATCCGAAACAAACACGGTTTATCTGCTTTCGGAGAAAATAATATTTTTTGGCCATTAAAAAACTGAATATATATATTGCACCAGGCTATAATAGATTATAAAATCAAGTTAGGAGAAGCAGATATCGTATTTAAAGCAATCAGAAATCTACAAGATGCCTGCAAATAATTCGACGCCATCAATTATTAGAAACTGAAAACTTTATAACACGCTAGATATCAAGCCTAGTATAATGTCTCACGATCTTATTCATTGGACAGGTATAGTATGAAGAGTTGTCACATACTTTAGACAACTATAGAACCCAAGAACCTGAAAGACATTCCTACCTTCGGTCGAGATAGGCCGTTTTAAAACATGTCGAGGTAAACGTTGTAAATTGTGTAAAATAGTTCCATGACTAAAACTATTCAAAGTACAGCTACCGGTGATATTTTCGAAACTTTTGGACAATTATCATGTAAATCGCCCAATATCATCTATCTAGTGACATGTTCTGTCTGTAAAGAGCAATACGTTGGCGAGACAGGAAGTCCGCTCAGTCTTCACATAAACTTGCACCGTAACCATATCAAAAACAAAGATCAGTACCAGGCCACTTCAATCTATTTAAATACTCTGAAACACAACTGGCAAAATATGCAAGAAATCACCAATGATCAAAATAGATTGTAGAATGTAAACCAGACGCCGTGTTAACGAAGCTGTCTTAGGACTAAGATATGTCTTAAGATGGTCTTATGACATATTTTAGTCCTAAGTCAGGTTAACGAATGGGTCCTAAATTAAAATATATCCTAAAATCATTCGTAAATTTAGGACACCAAGATAGGTGTCCTAAGAGAGTCTTACCAGGTCCGGCTGTGCCGTTCCTATCGTTGTCTACGTTTGTGTTTTGTCTTATACGTGTTTTTCTTGTGTAGTTCCCTTACAAATTGTTGCATTTAATTATAATTTTCAGCCATTGTAGGTGTTTCCTGTTATCCATTTTTTAACATTAAGTTAAAAATATTGACCAAAAATCACTATTTTCCACTTCTTTACATCAGATTCGGGAACAACTGATCAAATTATTTTATACAGGTACGATTTTACTCGCACCAATATCTTATTTACTTTTATATCCAACTTGCACGCCCTGTGTGACATGACACGATAACATCTTGATGACAGTTCAAACATGTAAACTACATGTATTTATTAGAATACTATACTCAACTTCCGTTCATTACATTTTGATGAGATTTAATTCATACATCATTTTATAGATATCACAGTTAGTTTCAACAAAGTTGTTAAAAAATATCAATTTATGCAATACTTCGTTTTATCAATTACATTATTTCATATTCGTAAAATAATTGAAAATCTGGTCATTGATATTCTTTATTTTAAGTTAGATATATTTAAAGGGCTACTTCATACATATTACGGTTGAATTTTACGCGTAGTTTTCTCTTCAAATAAAAAAAGTTGTCCATTTCACATAAGGGTAATATGATGTCTGTTTTCTGTGTTACCATATTGGGAGTAACAAAATCTATTTCAACAGCCAACATGTGCTTTGCGTTTATAAACAACAAGTCAGCTGACCACTAGTTGCATGTAGGTAAAACTTAATTTACCAAATTTGGAAGTCATGTGTATATCTTACCTGTTCAGGTAAAAATCAATACCATGATGAAAATAACATCAGAATGTCACACAGTACTAGTATTGTACACTAAGGAAGATATATTAAAGTGCATGTAAACTTTTAAATACATGTACCTTAGTCATATGACAGCATGAAAATGTACATCTTTATATGAAGGACATGAAGCAAGAGAATCATGGCCATTTGTTTATGCAAATTTGATTATACCATTAGAATAAATTTTAAAAGAAAACTCTGGTAAAATATCTTTTCAACAAAAAATATATTAGGGGCCAACTCCGACCTACCGTTGGGTGTGGGGTTTCCTCACCGTTCATTGAAGATCTTATGGTGGCTTTGAGTTGTTGTTGCTCCCCTTTGGGTCGTTGTCTCTTTGACACATTCCCCGTTTCCCTTCTTTTTCCTATTTGTATAATTGTTATTAAATACAATTATAATTTGTACTCCAAATTTCTTCTCAGTAAACTTTATGTGATAAAAATAAAGTAGCATTGTCATATTTATATTCCAAGTGGCCCAATGGCTTTTGTTTGTTATGAAAACAACAATTAAGTGTTGATAATGTTTATCCTTACATGCAAATGTTATAGGTCTATATTTAAATTCTTCACACATGTATGTAAGTACCATGTGACAGAATTTGTATAACAATAGCCAGTTAAGGTCAGGTCAGGCTGTTAAGTTCTATGGCACACTCCCATACTTGTAGTCTTGAAAAAATACCATTGCAAGAAATGGACAAAATCTTTATTTTTGAGGGGAAAATGTCATAAATATGTTTTTCAGTTATGTATTGACTAATTTATTAAGAAATGTTTCACTAAATACATCTCTAATTTTTCTTTGATTTTTAATTATTCTTTTCCCTATTTTTATAGCCACCAAACGGACTATACAACTCCTTTAAACAGGTACTTCGGTATTTTGTTATTTATGATCATCCTTTTATAAAATAATTTTATTATATTTTTATAAGGACATTAATAAGAATATTCTTATAACCTAGGATAGTCTTAAGATAGTTTTATTTTACAATCTCAGACATGTCTTAAGATGGCCCCAACAGTATCCTTAAATATGTCCTAAGACATGTCTTAGGACATATCTTAGGATAGTTTCGTTAACACGGGCCCAGAGAAACTCCAAAGAAAGCTACTGGATTGATCGTTTAAAAGCTAGTCTTAACTTTAGGGTTATAGATCAATAAATGCCGGAGTTAAAAAAAAGAAAATATTGCAGTAAAAAAGTTACGAACAAACAAAACACCAACTAATATTTATTTTGACATCACTTTGATGGAGGTCACGCCTTCAGTCTTCATGCAGTTTACTGATTAAATTAAATTCTGTAGTGTATTTTTTGGAAATAGTTTATTGTTTAATATATTTTTTGTTGTTTTGAAATAGACTCGGATGGAGTCGAAATATGAACAGTATTTATACTCTTTCTTTCAACATTGTTCAAACTGAAAGTCTATATTTATATATAAAAAACCTAAAACAAAGGAACAACACATATACTACAGTTGTGCTAGATCCAATCGGATACGTACAATGTGACCTAATTATAGACTTCAAAATGAACAAAGTAAATAGCACATGAAAATAACAGTTGATATTTCAAAACCTGACTGGTTCTTCATCAGAACATAATTAAAAAGTAAAAATACGGTCAAACAAAACCTATTTACAAAGACTAAACTACAATATTAAAAAAAAGTATCGAGAGCTACATGTTTAAGGCTGTTAATAACAGATGTAAAATGGGAAAGGAAAAACAAATGTCAGTATCCTCTTTACATCGAAACTAAACAAACACTCTAATAAAATTATAGTTTTTGATTAGTTAACGTCCTCAAGTAAGCAAGACTTCAACTAAAATATATATATATATATATAGCAGACTAAAGTTCCACCGTATTCGTCATGAATACTGATGACTATATTGCCGAAGCAACCAAGCAAGTGTCGAAACCCGAATATTATTAAAAATAACTAAGCATCGACCCAACTAAAAATTATTGTGAAGAAATTGCAACAGCTCTAAAGTCAATGTTAGATCAAGATGACTTAGACGAGGAAACTTTTGAATGTCTTCTTCATGAAAATCCGAGAGCTGGTTTATTCTAGCCGTTGCCAAAATACATAACAACAGCAGTAGAATACCGAAGGAGCAAAGCACAAGATTACATAAATCAAAGTCTAGAGACAAGGCAAAATCAAGAACACCAGAAGACGGAAGACCAAAGACACTACATACCCACAAAACACACAACCACTGCATATACAACCCAAAAAACTAAAGCACTAACAGTGTGAACTCTAAAAAAAACAGAATGACATCTGTTGCTCCGGAATAAAGAAGGAATTCCAGGACATCATATTATAAACTCTATTGGGCATCCTTCTGAAAAAATCTCTCAAGTGTTAGATTTTCACCAGCAACCCTTCGTAAAAAAATTCCGTCTTTTATTAAAGACACTACAGATTACATCAACAAAAACCCCAGAGAAGACCTTCCGCCTAACATACTTTTGAGGACGGAATCGAAGCCTGAAGTAAAGTTTTGGACAGTGGAAAGATACAAATCACTTGTAAATCTTTTGGATCTTATATTGAAACGCAACAACTTGTTTTCAAAATCGAGAATTTTCTTCAGGCTAATGGGACAGCAATGGGTACTCAGTTACACCATCATATGCCAACATATTCATGGGAGACTTATAAAAACGTATGCTCCAAGACGCACTATATAAACCTTACAGCTGGTTGCCTTTCATCGATGACATCGAAATGAAATGGTCTGATTCCAGAGAACACCTTGACGAACTTACAGATGACAACAGATCTTTCCCTCTACAACTAAAGTTTGTTTTTTGCCTCTATCGGATTTGACATGTTCAACACGGCGAGTGTCTTATAAGAAACAGGAGATGCTTACTCTACCAGTACACCTGATCTCACCCATGGTTTTTATTGGGTCCGTGTTGTTCATCATTATGTGTGTCTTCATTTTTCTTTTTTGTCCCGTACTCAAGTAGTGTCCTTGTTTCTTAGTATGTCCGATTTTGCCATTGTCCATGGATTGTTCGTTCTTTTGATTGACGATTCGGTTCTCACTTACTTTATAGAATTAATTAATAGTTATCACCCTTTCATAAAATTTACAGTCAGTATATCTGAAACTACAAATGTATTCCTTGATACGACCTCAACTCTCTTCTATGGTCAAATACATTTTTGATTTGCATATTAAAGCGACAGATTCACATGCTCCCTAATACAGTAGGGTGCAGACATAATCTCTCGTCCAAGTTAACTTGGGGAGCAGTCACGAGAACAGTCCTAAGTTAACTTGAAGTTAACTTGGAGCAGTCATAAAATCCTGACTGCTCTGACCAGTCATAGAGCCATGGCTGCTCTCGCCATGCATTCATAGAGCCCCGACCGCTCTAACCTGTCACAGATTTCTGACTGCTCTGACCAGTCATAGAGCCCTGGCCGCTCTAACCTGTCATGGAATCCTTACTGCTCTTATTTATAGTCGTATAGCTCTAAAACAATACAAGAACTGTAAATACTCAAATTTTAATACAGCGATGGATACGTCCCACCAGAGACATGTAATCATATGTCTCTGGTCCCAAATTACCTACCACACGCACACGATTCACTCGACGAACGCACAAATTTTTCACACGTTGAGAGCAATTTTCTTCAATTTTGCCGTAACCATACCAGAACTATCAGAAAAGAGTAACTATTATGTATTCGAAAATTGTAATACTGTAAATTTACGTCATTTTGTAAAAAATGACTAAAAATCAGTCCTGTAGTAAATAAAATATCCTATAAACAGCCACAAACATCAAATATCATAAGAGGTGCATATTTCATTTTCACGTTAAAATGATGCACCCACAATACTGACACTTGGTGTAATTCAACTTAAATATATGAGAAAAAGCTGACCTTCTTCGTTCCATAATGTACACTACAACTTGATGTAATTTAACCTAAAATGGTATATAAGAAAAAAAAAACAGATTTTCTTCATTCAATATATATATCGATGCCCGCAATACTTCAACTTTCTCTAATTTAACCTGAAATATATAAGAAAAGGCAGATTTTCTTCATTCGATATTATATCGATGGCCCAATACTCCAACTTTCTGTAATTTAACCTAAAATATATAAGAAAAAGCAGAATTTCTTCATTCGATATTATATTGATGCCCACAATACTTCAACTTCCTTTAATTTAATCTAAGATATATAAGAAAAGGCAGATTTTCTTCATTCGATATTGTATCGATGCCCGCAATACTTCAACTTGCTGTAATGTAACCTAAAATATATCAGAAAAAGCAGATTTTCTTCATTCTATGTTATATCGATGCCCGAAAACTTCAAATTCCTGTAATATAACCTAAAATATATAAGAAAAACCAGATGTTCTTCATTTGATAATATAGCAGTGCCCGCAATACTACAACTTGCTGCAATTTAACCTTAAATATATAAGAAAAGGCAGATTTTCTTCATTCGATAATATATCGATGCCCGCAATACTTCAACTTTCTGTGATTTAACCTAAAATATATAAGAAAAGGAAGATTTTCTCCATTTTATATGATATCGATGCCCGCAATACTTCAAATTGCTGTGATTTAACCTAAAATATATAAGAAATGGTAGATTTTCTTCATTCGACAATATATCGATGCCCGCATAATTCAACTTGCTGTAATTTAACATAAAATATCCTGTACGAAAAAGTTCGCCCTGACTTAAGGCGTATTCTACCAGGCGGGGAAGTAGTTCACAAAAATTGTCTCCCCTGTAAATTTGTTTACCTGCCATCTCCTCAAATAAACAAGATGTGTGATGACACAGCCATGGTAAAAAAATCTAATTTCTTATATTTGCGGTATTTCTTTTACATTTCACACACTATGTATCTTATGCTGCAACAATCGCTGAACGGAACAGATATATGAGAAATATATAAATGTCTCTGATTAATTCATAAAACATTGTTTTAAAACCAACTCTGATCTGATGGTCAAAACTATGATAATAAAGAAAAAAATCTAGCCACCCTCGGAGGGCATGGGCGGAAACAAAATTTAAGAGTATTGTTAAATATATAATTATGCATCGTATAAACCATATGAAATTGATTTCTGCATATTGCCTTTTTCAGGATCCACTTTTTTCAAGTTTTCAAGTAGGGAGAAAATGGACTTTTCATTGTATTTTTAGCTCGCGAGTGATTTGTACTCAATGTGAAATAGTGAAAATAAATATATGGGGCAATCAAAGGGGAATGTATTACTTTTAAGTATTTTCACTTCATTAAATTTCAAGATTTTCGGACACGTGTTAATTAGTGTTTGAGGTGTGATATAAGGGTGGTTACTATTTGTTATTCTTTTTGAGAGATTTGTTGACAGTATCCTATTTATAAAAAGTTGATTCCTGAAAGAAACCTCAGAAAGAATGCATAGGAGATAAAAAATTCGATCGTGTTTGAACTTTTATTCTGGAGAAACGCTACAAAGGGCGGATATAAAAATTTGCACATGGATTAACATGGATATTGGCAATCCCTATACAAATTTTGGTTAAAATCTAAAGATGGCCTTTTTGGGGATCCACTTTGAAAGACAGACACTAACTTGATCTTTTATGCCGATTTGTGCATCGTATATGCATCTATGCGTTCACCTGCGGCAATTTATGTTGTTTTCATATTAATTCAAAAGAAAGGAATGAAAAATAGAAGTTTTTTTTTCATTGGAAATAACTTTTATAATTATGCATCTATGGTAAACAATCCAAAAAGTAACATTTCTACCTCATTTAAACGAGAGATCAATTTCTATTGTTCTATTTCAACTATTTCCCCGCCTGCTACTAACCAGATTCTCCCTTAATAGCCTGATGCCGTCTAAGCTAAGTACATTGAATTATATGAGAGCCCAAGGCGGAATCAGCCTGGTATATGGCTCGAAATATTTCAATGAGATTAGGCGGATTCAGCCTACTAAAAAAAGGCATAATCAGCCTAGTTACTCTAGGCTGAATCCGCCTAGTAAAATCCGCCTATGCTCATTTAAATATTTCGAGCCATATGCCAGGCTGAATTTGCTTAGTGGAATCCGCCTAGTAAACAGAATCAGGTTACTTTACTGTTCTTAAATCTAGGCGGAAACCGGTTAAGATTTCAATAGGCTGATTCAGCCTAAGCATGCAACATCCAATTTGGCGCTGTTTTGGGTCTTAAATTCATAATTCTAATAATCACCAATTATTTAGTCCGACCTGACAAAACCATCTCCAATGTGGCTATTCACTGATAAAATTGTTTTCCTCCATCAATGTTTTTTCGCATGTGGCAATCGCTAACCACTAACACAGGTTCACATACAGAATCTGATATTGGATTATTTTTATCTGTTCTTATTGATATATTTGTATAGCATCCAAATTTTTCACAATTGACGATATCAGCGTTCCGCGCCTCTAGTGGAATATCAGGTTCGATAACTCCAACAGCTTTGTAAGAGGGTGTTTCTACCATTATGAATTATTATAAATCGGCACATTTTAATATCAATTCGCAAGCTCCTAGTGTAATTGTTCAAACAAATTTCTTGTCTTGATGATTATTAATGTGTATTCTATCAAAACAATACGGTGATCACCTAGATATACCTGTATAGAGACGTCTGTCGGTGGTTTACCTGTGATATGATTAGACCTTTGAATTCAATTACTAAGTTTATTGCAATCTTCAGATTGGAATATTGTTTAGGTGGGGTGTGTTTTGTATAGTTAATTATATGCTTGGTGAGTTTAGTGACATTTATACCACCTGTTGATATTCTGGTCACCTTAATTAAATTCACCTGGACAAATATCTTTTGAAGTGACCGGGCAAGAGGCAAAATACATTGTGTAAAAAGTTTGCCTGTTATGTTCAAATCATAGATACCCTTTGAAATCTTTTTAAGTTTTGTATTGGTTCATTCAAATGTTGACCGCAAAGTGCACAAATGATATGCAAGCAAAACACATAATACTTACAAAGGCATAGGTGGAAATAACACAATACCGAAGTTACTGTTAATTTATCTTCTGCATATGCGCATTTCGACAACTTATGTCTCATCAGTGCAGATAAAACCAAAACATTTGGAAGTCCATTAACCGAAATATGTGTAACAACCTGATAGAGAACAAATAACCAAAAGGATCTAACTAGAAAAGCCAAAATTAAGCTAAGGACAGAGCTATGCAAGAGAGAGATACTCCTTAGTTTTAAACAAAATTTGGTAAAATTTAGATATTGCATATTTCAGGGGAATCGGTTTTCGGGTCAGCACCGAAGTACTGACTACTGGGTTGGTGAATACCCTCGGGGACTAACAGTCCACCAGCAGAGGCATCGGCCCAGTGGTAATAAATAACACAATACCGAAGTTACTGTTAATTTATCTTCTGCATATGCGCATTTTGACAACTTATGTCTTATCAGTGCAGATAAAACCAAAACATTTGGAAGTCCATTAACCGAAAAATGTGTAACAACCTGATAGAGAACAAATAACCAAAAGGATCTAACTAGAAAAGCCAAAATTCAGCTAAGGACAGAGCTATGCAAGTTGGAGATACTCCTTAAAAGGGAAAGGGACCAAACACGTAAATTTCGTTATTTCATTTCTGTTTGTGTGAAAGTCATTTTGAATAAATATATATATCACAATAACAAAAAAAACAATCAAACAAACAAAAACAAACAAGAAAAAAAACAACAAACAAAAAATAATAATTAATAAAAGAAACAAAAAATACAACTAAAACACAAAGACAAATAAGACAAAAATAAAAAAAAATTATTATTATTATTATATCAATATATATGTTACAGTACATATTGGAATCCAGTAGGATCCAGAATCCTCCTAGTACAAATTGGAATTCTAATTTCTACTGGGACAAATTAGAATTCTGATTTTTACTGGATTAAACCCAGTACAAATTGGAATTCAAATTTCTACTGGGACAAATTAGAATTCTGATTTGTACTGGATTTAATCCAGTATACATTGGAATTCCAATACGAGAAATTGAGATATCCTAATTTATACTAGTAGGATTCTGGATCCTACTAACTAAAATCAATAGAAACAGTGGTAGAGAAGTAAAAAAATATTAGTTATATGTCCCTTCCATTGTTTTCGTGACCATTTAATTACAATATTAAACTCGAAAGAATAAGATTAATTGTCTAATTGTATAAAAGATACTAGTTTTCATATTAAATATGGAAGAAAGTATGGAGGTTTTTTACAAAACAATATTGGAATATGAATTTCTATCTTAAGATGTCATACTTAAAAACTACTTTTCTGATACTGATTTTTGTTTCCCTCGCAGTAGATCCTGTTACTCCACCTGAAATTTCACACATTCAGTCATGTTATAAAAAATCGTTCATGGGGAAGATGGCAGTATAACAATCACAGTTTGAAATTACTCTGGTAAATGCAATACTATGCATTGGCCTTGTCAAAAATAAAAAAAAATCCCTGCTCTACCAAATGTCACAGAGTTCCACCAATTCTTACAACAAATGACCAGTTATATTATAATTATGTCATTTGTCACTCTATTGTTCTATTATTTGTAAATGTTGTGAAAAATATACTTCTCAAAACAAACTTTATTCAGCTTTGAATGTCAGTAATATCCAAAATCCTACTGAACAAAATATTCAGTATTATTCTGGATCATACTAGAAATTCAATCCTACTAGTATAAACCAGGATATCTCAATTTCTCCTAGGAGAAATTGGAATTCCAATTTATACCGGTTTAANACGTAAATTTCGTTATTTCATTTCTGTTTGTGTGAAAGTCATTTTGAATAAATATATATATCACAATAACAAAAAAAACAATCAAACAAACAAAAACAAACAAGAAAAAAAACAACAAACAAAAATAATAATTAATAAAAGAAACAAAAAATACAACTAAAACACAAAGACAAATAAGACAAAAATAAAAAAAAAATATTATTATTATTATATCAATATATATAAGATAATAGAAATGATAAAAATATTTTAATATTTAAAAAAAACTACTCATGAACAAAAACTTGGAAATTAAAATATGAAAGGAAATGTTGATCTAAGCTGAATATTTTTTTTGTTATTATATCTTTTGAACACTGTGACATCAAGTTCATGACAAAGCCAAATTTCTTCCAGAGGTTATTTCATTATATAAAAATACATTTCATGGGAAAAAAGAAAAACAATAATCCTTTCATGCCAAAAAAAGTTGTTGTTTATTTGACAGGTCTGGGCTATGTCAAGCAAGTGATTAAAATTACTAGTTATAAACTTTTATCTCTACATGTTTTCTTTTTTCTTTTTTTTTTCATTTATTTTATTATTTTTTTTTTGTACTGTATTCTTTTTCATATTTTTGATTTTTTTTTTCAATTCTAATGTAAATAAAAATTATTTTATAATTGTAGAAATGTCTTAATTTACATGTTTTCAGAGCTGTAATTGGATTAAATTCTTGAAAGAAATTACCTTGAGCAATATTCTCTATAGTTCTAATTAACACACCTGTATAGCACGGGATGTTTATTAAATCGGGTAAAACATGAACATACATTGATTGCCGATGACAATTGAAAAGATTCATAGGCATATTTTTAGTTTTATTATATTTATTCATTTTTTATCAATATATAAATGATTTGTTGATTTGTTACATTATAACTAATAGAGCCTATACAAGTCTGTTGGAGTTATCTCCCCCTTATTCGGTAACGCTGGTAGGGTCAATTTCAAAATACTCAGAGGTAATATAGATTTAAAAAAATGGTAGAAAAAATATGAATATCTCAAAGGTTTATAGGCATTTTACAGTTCCCAAATTGGACAAGTATGTAAAAAGTTATATTCAAAAAATTAAATTCTGTCCCATTTACTACACAATGCAATTTATTGTTGAAATACAAAGTTGCCAACCACGAAACAACAAAATATAGAATTTACTGTGTATTTAGTTTTTGCATATGCGCATTTTGACAATTTAAATGTATGGACCAACTTGTTTTGCACCTACATGCGAACGGCCTCCAAAATAAGTAAACCGGCTATCATTCAAAATGGGTACAGCAGTATCAGCTGTCGCTATACTTGCGTTTGTTTTTTAAGGGCATATCCAATAGTTTCAGGGGAGATAATAGCAAAAACAAACGAAGGCAATGCTTTCCGGGAACATGGTGTTGATAAATGTAACGTCACAAAGTAATTCCCATTGTTTCCGAGGGAAAGGTAATATGTACATTCAAGTTCGGCGGACTTAATGGGTGTCATCGATGTGAGATTTCTTAAACGTTGCATATTTTAATGATTTACTCGGAAACGAACTCGGTGACCTATGTGGTTTTTGAGATTTTTGAGTATCATATCGTTAATAGTACATGATATCAAAATTTCATAAAATCGACAATATGAGAAGTCTGTAAAATATTGTAAACTTGAATTTGTAATGGGGTCAATTTATGCCACTTTTATCGTTACAAGGGCTACATATTCATTGATTTATAGGAATAGAAATACTTTCTCATATAAAATTATTTTTTCTGTAAATTTTTTAAACCTTGACTTTGTTTTTCTGTCACTTTGGTATCGATTAGATTGAAAAATTTTATCCTTTATTTTTCAAACTAGAACTTGATTTTTCTTTAAAAAACGCAAAAATTACCAATTTTTAACCTCGATTTCCATGGAAACAAGATCAGTGACCCATTATTTTCTTGTCTTTTTTGGAATCCTCGGTACTTGTTTTACAATATATCTAAAAATTGTAAAAATGACAATATAACAAGAAACTGTTGGATATGCCCTTAAGTGGTTAAAAACCATAAAATGCGCCATGTCATTGATAATTTATTAATAATATCAATATGAGTCTGAAGACAGGCGAGGGTGATATACGCCGTTTCTACGCACACATCAAAATTTTCTGAATCAAGTGTACTGGCGATCCACCACGGCTGATAGGTGTACACCTATATGTAACAACAAGTTGGTCCTATGTCTCTTCAAAAGGATCTAAAATGGAAAGCCTAAAACAGATTAAGGATAGAGCTATGCAGGAGGGAGATACTCCTTAGGTTTTAACAAAATTTTCTTAAATTTAAATATTGCACGTTTTCAAATAAATCTTTTTTTTACCAGCAGCGAAGTACTGGCTACTGGGTTGGCGAAAAGTTAACTTTAATACGATAAAAATATCTTATGATATCCTAGGTATCATCTACAATGGATAATTTTGGCTGAGTGAATAAATATAAGAGAAAAGAATTGTGTCAATGTAATTTCAGTTTACATGTAAAGATGCCACAGGTTTTGTTTTGTTTTGTTTTTGTTTTTTTTGTTGGGGGGGGGGGGGTNACTAGATATTTTTTAATTTTTTAGGGTCATTCAGTTGAGCAACTTTTTTGGGGGGATGATTTGAAAAGATCTATTTGGGGGTAGTTTGAGAATATCACTATTTTTTGGAGTTAATTATTTCCATGGACAAGCCTACATGGGTACACTATTTAATAAGAAAGTACCCCCGGACAATCAGGCTGTATAAGTTATGTGTAATACCTGGTATATATGCAATTGGTCATCAATCTCAAGGTTTGGGATAATAAATATAAAAAGTCTTGTCACATTTGAAAATATTTCGGTCAGCAGCCGTGATTTCAGAGATGTGAAAAAAATTGTAGGCCTATTTCTTACCTTGTTGTGTACAGGACTATATCGATTTTTTTTAAAGATGTTGTGTGCATCAAAAAGGCTATTTTAATTGATTATCCATCTCAAAACTACAATTTTTTTATGAGATATCAGAATTTATCTTTCAAAATTTGCGCCTTAATTTGCATCAGGGAAATGCATGTTAAGTTATGGAAAAACTGGTAAGAAATCAAATAGTTGATCACATGCATGCCAATAAATTGTTCAGTAAAAGGCAGTTCGGATTTTTATCAGGCAGATCAACTACATTGCAACTGTTGAAAGTACTGGATGAGTGGACAGAAATCCTCGACAATGGTGGTAGTATTGATTCTGTTTACATGTATTTCATGAAAGCGTTTGACAAGGTCCCCCGTAGAAGACTTATAAAAAAATGGAAAGATATGGCATTTTCACATTTCGGTATACCTCGAACTTAAAAATGTGAAAATTTAACTATCTCGATGTGAGAAATATGCGTAATAAACTGGAAACAATGTTAGAGACTATATATATCAACCCAGATGAGCAAAGCTTTAAATACCTCTTCCAAGCACTGGTAAGGGCACATTAAGAGTATGCAGCAGCAGTTTGGTAACCATTCAAATTGGGAGATACAGAGATCATAGAGAATGTGCAAAGAAGAGCAACCAGACAAGTACCAACATTAAAAGATCTGGATTATTCGGGTAGACTAAGGAAATTAAAACTACCAACATTAAAATACAGGCACCTACGTGGGGACATGATCGAAACATTTAAAATAATTACTGGGATTTACGATCGAGAGGTAACACAGGGATTACTAGAACTTGACACGGGCACAAGGACTAGGGGAAACTCTAAAAAGCTGAAAAGAAACACTGCAGGCTTAATATTAGAAAGTATTATTTTACAAACAGAGTCGTTGAAGTTTGGAATAGCTTACCAGAGGCAGTTATTACAGCAGAAACTGTAAAACAGTTTGAAATAAATCTAGATAAACACTGGGAACAACAAAACATCAAATATGATTTCAACACCAATCTAGACTCAATACGAAGAAAGACCGGAAGTGACGAACAGTCGGAACAAATTGTGAATGAAGAGGAGATGGCAATAGTGGTTGATGAAACCAGCGTCCTATCCTATCTTATTCTAATGTTTATGCTAATTGGATACTACATTGTAATTGACCAATCATAATCATCGACTTCTCAGACATTTGGGTGTAACATTGAGTTAAAAATAACCATGGGATTTTCCTGTTAAAACTGTTTTTTGTAAACAATCAAGATATCAATGCAGTGAATCACGCATTTACTTTAGACAAATTGTAAAAGACTCTTTGTTCTCCTAAAATTACAAAGACACATAGTTGAGAGGATGTGTTGTGATAATGTTTCTCAATAAATTAAAACGGTTTGCTGCTGTGACATATAGCTGCCCCTGATTTTTTATTCTTCTAAAAAGTTACAGTTCAGTTACATTGGTGTCTTATTTTGTAGTAACTCACTGTGTAATTATAAGACTACCACGTATGTCCAAGAAACAAGTGATCCTTTGTCTGATGGTTTATATTTTCAACCTTTGTGTATTTTCTACTTATTTTGGATTTTTTATATTTACTTTGAATTCTTTGAGTGATCAATAAAAAATGCAAAAAGGGAGGTGGGTAGTGGGTAAGGTATAACAGTTTGCAGTAGTGACATGGTAAAATCATAATTACAGATTAAACCATTGTTGTGACGTCATCTTTTGTATTAACTGTGGATTCTTTTTAAAGAACCCACGGCTTACCCTCTATTGTTTCTCTGAAACGTCCCGAGGGAAATGTATGTTAATACATTTTACTGCGAACTGATTGTCCGATCAAGAGAAATAGTTTTGTTCGCATCGAGTTATGAAATACATTCGTTTGTCACGGATCTTTTTGATTTTCGGAAGGGGGGGGAGGTTGCTGGGATTTTTACCCGAATTGGGAAACGTTTTAGACCGCATGCAAGGAAATTTGTTGCTTGCTGGGCGAGTTTTTTTTCTAATGAACAGCGCGAGGGCTAGATTATTTTTTAACCAAGGTGCTGGTGTCGGAGATTTTCTTAGCATAGTCCGGGGCCAGAAATCCCAGCCCCACCCCTGAAAATCCAATGTTCCGTGCTTTACTGGGTCGTTTAAACTTACCTCAGTAATGTATATATTGTACATGTTGTAGAAGCTGGCAACATGGTAATTTATATTTCCTTCAAGTACAACTAGATTCAAAATATACATCNGTTATCAGTGTAGTTCAAAATTTATACAAAATTCTGCATCCAACTGTGGTGAAAAGCACAGTAATAGATAACGGGCTTTACCAGCTGTGCTGAGATGATCTATTTCTTCAAGAATATATGCATTTGGTAGAAGGAAAATTAAATGAATATCCAGCTTGTACACCTTTTTTCACGAATTTACATTTTTCTGTACCACTTAGCATTTTATTAAACAAAGGCCTTTTTGACAAAGCAAAACCTTGAAATATCATTAACAGGGGTAATAATACGGGATCCCAAGCTCTCTGTGAGCCAGGAACCCAAGTATGTACAGCCAAGATTCCTATGAGTGGAGCCCGGAGCCCTTGTTTTCGAGCCCGACACCCTGTGGCCCAGATCCCCACATTAAAAAACGGTTGGAGCCTAGGAGTCAAGAGCCCATGTTATTCCCCTTTAACTGTAAGTTTTTGGCAATTCTCTTAGAAGAATTTCAGGAGTTCGTGACCGAAGCAAAGAAATAATAGGACTTTAGAATAGTTATAATTGGACTTGAACTTTATATTCCTAGCTCAATTATTTTAATGTGTTACTGTTTAGAAAAAAGCAACATTAGGCCATAATAAACAAAATATCCTACATTCTCATCCCCTCTAGCCCCGATTTTTTTACATGCCTGAACAAATTTTATTTTGATTTTTTGGGGGCAAATTTTGGTACATTTCTTATATAATTAAAACATTTTTCACAAAAAGATAAAAATATAAAATGAGAGTCGCCCACCCGCCCAAAATTTTGAGAAAAAAATAGATGAGAATCTAGGAATTATCTTATTATGGCCTTATCTTAGAGTTTTATGCATGATCTGTACTAATGACACATAAATTGCCGGAATGTTAAGAATTGCTGAATGTAACCAAATGAAAAGAAGCGAAATGTTATGAAAACGTTGACAATTACGAAGTCTTATTTTACAGTTCTTCAACTTATTTTAATATTCACTAAATTAGAATTACAGGAACATGGATATTAATCTGTCATTAATTTGTCAAGTCGAGACAATGTACCCTGAATATGTCATTTTTAATAATTTGATTTCATAAACATACTAAAGAAACAAACCTCTACTTATTTTGTTCAGTTTGAAAAAAGGTCACCAGTGAAAGGGGGACGTGCTACTTGACCCCGCTGGATCTACCACTGTTTAAAAAAAATTGATGAATTCTTTTCAACTGTTTCCATTGAAAACGTTTTTGTATGATGGAACTTTATCAATAAGTAATTAATAATAGACGTTTCAAATACGTACAGCTCAGTGATTAGTCATTTTATCAATTTTCTTCCTTTGCCGGGGGGTGGGGGGATAAAGATTCTATAATTATATGCAATTGAACATCATTGCTTTCCTTTTTTCAAATTTTTTAAAAATTATTTCTTATAGGAAAAGTGACTCGATTAAACAAATATATTTAAACCAAAAATTATTCTCTTTTTTCCCCTGCAATTTCCTCGTGCAAGTATTACCCTGGGGTTAAAAATATTAAAATGTGTTCTTGCAGAAAGTATCTCATTATACAGATAAAACTTACATTTTTCTCTCTTCTTAGTTCTTCTTTGATAAGGTTTAGAGGTTCAACACTATTTTCCGGCATTTTTTTACTGAATTTTACGCCCTTTTTATTCACTTTGAAAAATACATGTACCACAATTGAAGTTTATCTGAGTATATTAGATATCGGTTAAAATCCAACTTTTAGAACAACTTCATCCATATAATTCTTCTTTTACACTGAGTGAACTTTCGTTCATAAAGACATATATAGTACGAAGATAACAATGCAGTAATTAGATAGGCGATAATCCTTTAAATCTCTTGATTACATAAATGTCCCAACAATGGTTTAAGTAAGAGAAACAATGGCCAAGTGTGAATTCATGATAAACAATCCACTCGCCTCCGGCTCGTGGATTCTTTTTCATGAATTCACACTTGGCCATTGTATCTCCTTTACATAATACATAATATGAAGGAAAACCTTTTCAACGAAAGAATCAGTTACAATAAACTGTAAAACAGTATTTTTGAACAGTGAATGTAACTATCTAGTGATTATTAGTGAGTTACAGTGAGAATATTCAATAGAACACTGTCTTGTGTAAAACAAATCGTAAATTTTAAAAGTTTGTCGAAAATATTTCTAAGTACGAAAATCAACCTAACAAAAAATCTATCTTCAAAAACCGACTTCAAAAAAATTCTATGTCAAAAAGTTTGTCTAGAAATAATTTCTAAGTTCAAATATCAGCCTTAGACAATATTCTATCTTTGAAAATCTGCCTAAGAAATAAGTCTATGTAGAAAAGTACGTCTAAATTATTTCTATGTCCTGAAATATGGTTAAGGTACGCCTTACACTTTAAAGTCAGTCTATGAAGGTAGGCAGAATCTGCCTTACACCATTGACGGATTTAAGAAAAAATCCATGTACGTCAAAAGGCAGCCTAGATTACGCCTGAAATCAGTCTAAGTTCTAGGCGGAATCAGCCTTACATTTTCGTACGGGCTATAACAAAGGGCAGATTTTTTTCATATGATATTATATCGATGCCTGCAATACTTCAACTTGCCTCAATTTAACCAAAAATATATAAGAAAAGGCAGATTTCCTTCATGAATAGTATATCAGCCCAAAACATGTGATACTCTCTATATGATAATATGTTAATATTTTTTAAAGTTATCTTTCAAAAAATAGAAATAAGGGGGCGACCAGTTGATTTTGCAGGGGTGTGCATTGGTCGATTTGGTAAATAAGTAATTTAATCTTGGTCCCATCTGGGACTTATATTAGTCCCGGGTCCCAGAGCAAAAAAATAAATATTTTAATCCTACTTGTCGTGGAAATAAGTACTAGTAGTTTATTTGTATGAGGCGAAGTTTTTACAAGGGCTTACACAGAAAAAACAAAAACATTTAGCCCAGTCCTTTAATTTCAGCTTCTGCTACATAGACGATGTACTTTCTCTTAATAATCCAAAATTCAAAGAATATTTTCACCAGATCTATCCCAATGAGCTTGAAATTTAAGAGACTACCGATACACCTACTTCAGCTTCGTATTTAGATCTTTTAATTTACATTGACGAAAATGGACGTTTGAAGCTGTATGACAAACGTGATGATTTTAACTTCCCAATTGTGAACTTTCCCTTTCTGAGCAGCAATATACCTACCTCTCCAGCCTATGGAGTATACATTTCACAGTTGATTCGTTACTGTCGGGCATGCAGTTTATACAGTGACTTTTTAGTTAGAGCAAAAACACTGTCCCAAAAGCTGCTTAGTCAGGGATTTGTTCAGCCTTTGTTACGTTCATCCCTTCAGAAATTCTATTGCCGTCACCATGACATCATTGACAGATATGACGTGTCTGTGTCCCAAATGAAAACGGACATTTCCAGCTAGATTTCACGTCTTCACGGATTTGACATAATCGGATTTGACTCATCCCTGAATTGACTCACTGATAGTGTGACGGGTGCCGCTAGCGGAGCAGGACATGCTTATCCATCCGGAGCACCTGATGTCACTCCCGGTTTTCATGGGAGTTCACACTGTTAGTACTTTAGTTTTTCGTGATGTCTTGTATAGCATACTGTATAATTTTAGTTTTGTCTTCGCGAGTGATGTTTGTACTACCGATTTGTTCTTGTGAATGTTTGAATACTATAGAGATTTGTAAAAGCTTTTCAAAATTTTACCTTGGTGCTGTTTGAGGGTTAGAGAAGTAACATGTGCCATGGATTTTAATTGGTTTTGTCTAAGGGTTAGAAAATGGCATTAACCAATCCACCTTCATTCAGATCTTTCAAAACAATATATGCCTCACTGATAGTGTGACGGGTGTCGTTAGCGGGGCAGGACATGCTAACCCTTCCGGAGCACCTGATGTCACTCCCGGTTTTCATGGGAGTTCACACTATGAGTGCCTTAGTTCTTCATGTTATCTTTTTATTTCCGTGCATTGTAGCTGTCTCACGTCCTTGTTTTGTCTTTGTTTTTATCTGTTACCGTTTTTGCCATGTCTTTGGAATTCGATTTTTGTAGTCATCGCTTCCCTTGTTCCTTCGGTATTCTACTGCCGGTGTTTTGTTCGAAATTTTCATGAAAATATATAATTGTTCTAGGCAAAGAAAACGGGCAAATATATCTATAAAATGTGGACTTTTGAATGAAAGTATTAAACGCACGTTACACGATACACGCAATCAAAGGAGAACGTTACAAGATACACGCAGAACAGGCCAAGGCAGTCAGGATTCTTTGACCAGAACTGGGCAGAGCAGTCAGGGTTCTAGCACAGTTCTAAAGTTAACTTTGAGTACCTTTTATGACTGCTCTATGACTGGTCTAAGTTGACTTGAAAACGGTCCTTAGTTAACTTAGAAGAGCTATCTCGACTGTCTTGTGAAGGAGATGGGCATTGACAGTTCATCTGGAAACCCTACTTATACCCCTACTACAATATCGAGGGATGAGATTGTAAAAAATCACACTTCAGT
>MJUU01067422.1:5177-39135 GCA_002080025.1 Modiolus philippinarum
AAGGGGGCCAAAATCGTAAATTTACAGATAACCTAAAATTTTTATTTTTCATCGTATTTCGATGGGATTTTTTTCTTTGGATTCCTCTTGATGTAAGCTTTCAGGATTATGTCAACGGATTTTGCCTAGCTCTTACCGTTTCCGAGCTATAAGGGTTCAAAGGGGCCACAACTTCAAATTTGCAGATTGCCTGAAATTTTTTTTTTCATCGGATTTCGATGGGATTTTTTCTTTGGATTCCTCTTGATACAAGCTTTCAATAGTGTGTCAACGGATTTGGCGTAGCTCTCACCGTTTCCGTGCTATAAGGGTTCACAAGGGCCAAAACTGCAAATTTGCAGATTACCTAAAATTTTTAATTTTCATCGCATTTTGATGGTTTTTTCTTTGGATTCCTCTTGATATAAGCTTTCAGCAGTATGTCAATGGATTGGGCGTAGCTCTTACCGTTTCTGAGCTATAAATGGTCAAAGAGGAATCATAAGGAGTCATAAGGGCTAATTTTTATTTTCCCTAGTTTGTGTCCAGCTAATTACTGGGTCAATCTCCTTATTGTGTCCTTCTAATTATTGTGTCAAGCTCTTTCGTTTGTCCATACTCGCTTTAAATTACACCTTTTCAAATTTCAGTGGACGACATGCTGCGGTCATCTCATGCTGCGCTCGGCGTAGCCCTTTATTCTTATTATTTAAATAATAGTATTGCAAATTTTTGTTCTTTTTTATCTGCTTTTTCCTTCATTTGTTACTAGTGATCATTCGGGATTTAACATTTTTTAAACTGACACACTCAGCAAATTAACATATCGTCAAAGATTTAAATTTTCAACATATTTTGTGTTATATCTTTGACCAAGCATTGCTTAAAATTAAAATATTGAAAAACAATCAACACTCACAGGAACATACTTGATTCAGATCGAAAACTGTCGTGTCAAATTAAACATGTATATTATATTTGGAACGAAGTAATATATTTTAATGAATGTGGGTGCTTTCCTAAAAACTTTTGCGAGTTTTGGGAGTTACACCAAATACAACATGTGGAGCAGGGATGTCTAAATATTATGAAGCCAATGTCTATCCGACTATTTTTTACAAAATAATGTTATTATTTTTTTTCTTTCTGTAATCAAACCTTACAATTTTAATGAAAAAGATACAGACATGAAAAAACACTTTTTTTGTATGGAAAAATATGACCTTGTTACTATGGAATGAGAAAATTTTGCGAATATGAAACCACTGAGGCAAATTCAACCAACCTTTACAGGAATGATGTATGGAAAGTCCTTTACAAAGATTGCTCATTTCGTTTCGATCCGACAAAAAACATGGCCGCCAGTGCGGAACTTGTATTTAACATTGGACCCTATGGGAAAATCGTCATTTTCATCAACTCCCCTGAAACCACTGAGGCAAATTCAACCAAACTTTGCAGAAATGATGTATGGAAGGTCCTTTATAAAGATTGCTCATTCCGATCCGACAAAAAACATGGCCACGAGCACGGAACTTGTATTAAACATTTCACCCGATGGGAAGAACGTCATTTTCATCAACTCCTCTGAAACCACTGAAGCAATTCAACCAAACTTTACAGGAATTATGTATGTAAGGTCTTTTACATTTCCTTCTGATCCGACAAAAAACATGGCCGCTGGCGCGGAACTTGTATTTAACATTGAACCTATGAAAAAACATCATTTTCATGAACTCGTCTGAAACCAGTGAAGCAGATTCAACCAAACTTTACAGAAATGATGTATGGAAGGTCCTTTACAAAGATTGCTCATTTCGTTCAGATCCGACATAAAACATGGCCGCCAACACGGAAGTTGTATTTTACATTGGACCCTATGGGAAAAACATCATTTTCATCAACCCCTCTAAAACCACAGAAGCAAATTCAACCAAACTTTACAGGACTGATGTACTGAAGGTCCTTTATAAAGATTGTTCATTTCGTTCCGATCCGACAAAAAACATGGCCGCCAGCGCGGAAGTTGTATTTTATATTAGGCCCTATAGGAAAAACGTCATTTTCATCAACTCCTCTGAAACCAATGAAGCAAATTCAACCAAACTTTACAGGAATGATGTATGGAAGGTCCTTTACAAAGATTGCTGATTCCGTTCCGGTTCGATAAAAAACAAAGGCGCCAGCGCGGAACATAGTTTAACATTGGACCCTATGGGAACAAACATTTTCATCTTCTCCTCTTAAACCAATGAAGCAAATTCAAACAAACTTTACAGGAATGATGTACTGAAGGTCCCTTACAAAGATTGCTGATTCCGTTCCGGTTCGATAAAAAACATAGGCGCCAGCACGGAACATAGTTCAACATTGGACCCTATGGGAACAAACATTTTCATCTTCTCCTCTTAAACAAATGAAGCAAATTCAACCAAACTTTACAGGAATGATGTATGGAAGGTCCTTTACAAAGATTGCTCATTCGATCTGATCCGACAAAAAACATGGCCACGAGCACGGAACTTGTATTAAACATTGCACCCGATGGGAAAAACGTCATTTTCATCAACTCCTCTGAAACCACTGAAGCATTTCAACCAAACTTTACAGGAATGATGTATAGAAGGTCTTTTACAAAGATTGCCCATTTCCTTCTGATCCTATATAAAGATTGTTCATTTCGTTCCGATCCGACAAAAAACATGGCCGCCAGCGCGGAAGTTGTATTTTATATTGGACCCTATAGGAAAAACGTCATTTTCATCAACTCCTCTGAAACCAATGAAGCAAATTCAACCAAACTTTACAGGAATGATGTATGGAAGGTCCTTTACAAAAATTGCTCATTTCGTTCCGATCCGACGAAAAACATGGCCGCCAGTGCGGAACATGTATTTTTCATTGGACCCTATGGGAAAAACGTCATTTTTATCAACTCCTCTGAAACCACTGAAGCAAATTCAACCAAACTTTACAGGAATGATGTACTGAAGGTCCTTTACAAAGATTGCTGATTCCGTTCCGGTTCGATAAAAAGCATAGGCGCCAGCGCGGAACATAGTTTAGCATTGGACCCTATGGGAACAAACATTTTCATCTTCTCCTCTTAAACCAATGGAGCAAATTCAACCAAACTTTACAGGAATGATGTATGGAAGGTCCTTAACAAAGATTACTCATTTCGATCTGATCCGACAAAAAACATGGCCACGAGCACGGAACTTGTTTTAAACATTGCACCCGATGGGAAAAACGTCATTTTCATCAACTCCTCTGAAACCACTGAAGCATTTCAACCAAACTTTACAGGAATGATGTATATAAGGTCTTTTACAAAGATTGCCCATTTCCTTCTGATCCTTTATAAAGATTGTTCATTTTGTTCCGATCCGACAAAAAACATGGCCGCCAGCGCGGAACTTGTACTTTACATTGGACCCTATTGGAAAAACGTCATTTTCATCAACTCCTCTGAAACCAATGAAGCAAATTCAACCAAACTTTACAGGAATGATGTATGGAAGGTCCTTTACAAAGATTGCTCATTTCGTTCCGATCTGACGAAAAACATGGCCGCTAGCGCGGAACTTGTATTTAACATTGAACCCTATAAAAAACATCATTTTCATCAACTCGTCTGAAACCAGTGAAGCAATTTCAACCAAACTTTACAGGAATGATGTATGGAAGGTCCTTTACAAAGATTGCTCATTTTATGCAGATCCGACATAAAACATGGCCGCCAACACGGAAGTTGTATTTAACATTGGACCCTATGCGGAAAACATAATTTTCATCAACCCCTCTGAAACAACTGAAGCAAATTCAACCAAACTTTACAGGAATGATGTACTGAAGGTCCTTTACAAAGATTGCTCATTTCGATAAAAAACATGGGCCCCATTGCGGAACATAGTTTAACATTGGACCCTATGGGAACAAACATTTTCATCTTCTCCTCTTAAACAACTGAAGCAAATTTAACCAAACTTTACAGGAATTATGTACAAAAGGTCCGTAACAAAGATTGATCATTTCATTCTGATCCGATAAAAAACACGGAACATAGTTTAACATTGGACCCTATGGGAAACACATTTCATCTATCTTCTCCTCTGAAACCACTGAAGCAAATTCATCTAAACTTTACTGGAATAATGTACTAAAGGTTCTTAACAAATTGCTCATTTCCTTCTGATCCGATAAAAAACATGGCCCCCAGCATAGAACATAGTTTAACATTGGACCCTATGGGAAAATCTCATTTTCAGCATCTCCTCTCAAACCATTGAAGCAAATTCAACCAAACTTTACAAAAATGATGTACTAAAGATCCTATACAAATGTTGCTCAATTTGTTCTGATCCTATAAAAAACATTTCCATCAGCACAGAACTAATTTAACATTGGACCCTATGGGAAAAATCACATTTTCATCTTCTCCTCTGAAACCACTGAAGCAAATTCAACTAAACTTTACTGGAATGATGTACTAAAAGTCCTTAACAAAGGTTGCTCATTTCTTTCTGATCCGATAAAAAACATGGCCGCCAGCATAAATCGTTGAAGTAAATTTAACATAACTTTACAGGAATTATGTATGGATGGCCCTTAACAAATATTACTCATTACGTTACAACCCAGAAGAAAAAATGGCTGCCAGCGCAAAACTTAACAAGGGTTGCTCATTTCTTTCTGATCCGATAAAAAACATGCCGCCAGCATAAACCGCTGAAGTAAATTTAACATAACTTTACAGGAATGATGTATGGATGGCCCCTAACAAATATTACGTATTTCGTTACAATCCAAAAGAAAAATTGGCTGCCAGCGCAAAACTTAGGTTTAACATTGGAACTTATGGGAAAAATTACATCTTCATATGCTCTGAAACCACTGCAACAAATTCAACCAAATTTCACAGGAATGTTGTACAGAAGATACTTTACAAAAATTGCTCATTTCATTTCGATCTGACTAAAAACACCACCTCCACTGCAGAACATAGTTTTCCATTGGAGCCTGGTATGAGATAACCAATCCTTTTCATCATGTTCTCTGAAAGTATTCTAACAAATTGAACTAAATGTATAGAAGGTCCTTTACAAAAATTACTCATTTCAATAGGATCAGACCAAAGACATGGGTGCTAATGGAGAACATAGCTTAACATTAGACCCCATTAATAGTACAGTAATAAACATATTTTGATCATGCATGGCATAGCTCTAAGAATTGTGTCAGATGAGCGATACAGGCTCAGTCTCTAGTTTTTATTTCGGCAATTCTTTAGGAGATCTTTTTCTATGCATTTCCCATACAGTCTCATGTTAAACTAAATCGCCAGTTATTACGAATGAAGCGCAATACCCCTTATTCTAACTTTTTTCCTGCGCAATTTGACCCTAACTTATTGAAAACTTTTTGCCGGTTTTAGCTGGGCTAAACAGGGGAAAATTATACCTTTTTCATTTGGGATAAAATAAGTTGCTTCAAAATATAACCCATTGATAAAAAAAAATGATTTGCGGCAACTTTTCTCAATAACATGTCCTAAGAGATTAAATTAAGTACATGCTACAATTTATTCCCTTGGCCCGTTATGGCTGGCAGACGTGATTGACGCCAATTGACTTTTCTTGGCCCGAATAAAATTTTCCGGAATGTAACAGAATTTGATAAGTAAGAAATTCATGTATTCAGAATTTTCTTTTAAACTCTTGGACTTTTTAATTAGAGCAAAAACACTGTCCTAAAAGCAGCTTAGTCAGAGATTTGTTCAGCCTTTGTTACTTTCATCCCTTCAGAAATTCCATGGCCGTCACCATGACATCATTGACAGATATGACGTGTCTGTGTCCCAAATGAAAACGGACATTTTCAGCTAGATTTCACGTCTTCACGGATTAGACATAACCGGATTTAACTCAACCCTGGATTGACTCACTGATAGTGTGACGGGTACAACTAGCGGAGCAGGACATGCTTACCCTCCCGGAGCACCTGATGTCACTCCCGGTTTTCATGGGAGTTCACACTATGAATGCCTTAGTTCTTAATGTTATCTTTTTATTTCCGTGCATTGTAGCTGTCTCACGTCCTTATTTTGTCTTTGTTTTTATCTGTTACAGTTTTTGCCATGTCTTTGGACTTCGATTTTTGTAATCATCGCTGCCCTTGTTCCTTCGGTATTCTACTACCGTTGTTTGGTATATTGTATATGATCAATGTCATACTAGGTTCCCCGATGCAAGAAAAAAGAAAAAGAAAGAAAGATACTACTTCATATTTGCTGAGTAGTGACACAAATCTTTCATGCCAGCGTAATTAGATACTTATGTTTTAAAATTAATATTAAAAAGTACAATTTTTATTGTACAATTGCTCGAGTATGTATTGTTTTAAGTTTAATCATAAATATTCACAATTTTAACATAACCCATAGTAGACGAAAAACAAGTTATTACGGCGACAATATCTTCCGTAACAAACATCAGTATTGACTTGACGTAAAACTTATTTTTACAACGAAATGGGATTCCGAAGAAAACTTAAAACATATAGTATTTTTATTATGCTTATGGGAATAACATACTCGTTTCGTATTTTAACTACAAGGTGCTTAATTCTTTTTATCAAATACGAAAAAAAAAACATTTTTGTCTAGAAAATTGGATGAATATTGATTTAAATAAGTAATTATATGGCCCTTTGCAGAAGCTGAATTTATAGCCATTTCTGAATAGTTATATATATGTAACCCATATATATATTTATAGCTTCTTGGTCCATACTTCTGCTGGTTGACTGTACTGTTGGTCTCAGAGGGTATACTTGGTTGGTTATTAAGAAACTTGCAATATCTAAAATTTTGAATATTTTGTGAAATCTCCCTCGTGCAAAGCTCTGTTCTTTTGATATTTTGTCTCTTTACTAAAATTCTAATAATTGTTCGTTCTCTATCAGCTTATATTCATCATTCGATTAATAGTTTTAGAAATGGTTTCGTTCGATCCGCACTAAAAAGATCTCAGTTCACTATGTTCTCTATCAGCTTTTACACGTTTTATGGTTAATGGACTTCCAAATGTTTTGGTTTAATCTGCACTGATGAGACATAAGTTGTCGAAATGCGCATATAAGGAAAATAAATTAACAGTAACTTCGGTATTTTGCTATTCACTCAATGGCCATCGGCAGTAAATAATTTACATTAACTTTGGTATTAAGTTGTTCATTACAAGTAAGTCAATACCTCTGTTGGTGTACTGTTAGTCACTGATAATGATCACGTTAACATTATCAATATTTATGAGACAAATAAAGGGATATGGAGTAAATGTCCATGGGACAAAATCCCTATGAAAATACAAAGTTTTACATGGTATGATTAAGCAAACAGAACAACGCTTTCATTGCTGTTCTTCATCTTGAAGTCACCATGGACATTCAACAAAAAGCAAACATTCTTACCTCATAGTAAGTTCAAGACGGTCCCTATGCGACGTTTTAAGCGGAATTCACTTGCTAAATGTCAAACAACGCTACATCAATCCCCCTTTTTACACCATTTTTGTCATGTCAACAGGCATAATATATTGGACAAAGTACCCATACAAACACTGTCATCCGTTGCGCGACAAAGGGACCAAAAGACAGTACAGCATATCAAGACTTCAAAAATGCTTTGAGAGTAGGGATTTACAATTATTCAAAATATCTGTAAGATCGACGTGAGAAAACGCTGTCATTAAAATCAATAGAAAAGGATGATTTAGGTGTCCTTACGAACCATATCGAGATGTAACAATCGATCTAGACAGGCAATTCTCATTCTCCCCTTTAACAGCTTTTTGTGAGTCTATATATGTCAGCAGTAGGCTAGTAATGTCTGTTTTATCAACATTTTTACATACTATGAGGCAAAGATCAATACAAATTTAATTCTACAGGCAAGGCGGGGGATTTTATACTTAAAAGAAACTTGATATTATATTCACAGTCATACACTATACTTTTTGAATGACAAGTGTATTCATCTCCATAAAAGGTCTGGAATATTGATGACATATATAAACTTGAGGAAGTCAGACGTGGACAATATGAGAAATGTTATAGTATTAAAATAACCATTTTGTATTTATCTTTTGATTGATAAAATTCTAATGTCATGTAAATCATTATGGCATATGAAATATAAAGCCAGATACAATAAATATATTTCTTAAGTAAGTAAATAATGTGACTTTGTTATGATTTAAATTAAAAATAATGACGGAAATTTTAATGTTACCTAAGTTTTTGGGGGTAGGGGTTGAAAATATTAGTATTTTACAATTGTACAACACACTTAACACTTCTTGTACCTTGATACAGTTAATGAAAAATGGTCAACGTATAGCTGAGACCAACTTAAAACCAATCTGGCAGATATATGCTCCAGAATCAACAAGTTAACCATTCAACTTTTAATTTTGTAAAATTCTGAAATGCTGAAAATTCCCATTTTTCATCAATATCAATATATTTTAATCATGAGAGACCAATAAAGTCTTTAGTACAGTACTTATATTTTATATTATAGGGAAATACAGCCCTTCACCTTGCAGCCGAAAAAGGTCTTACATCAGTAGTGGATTGTCTACTTAGTTATAGCGCAAATATAGAAGCCAAAAATGATAAGGTATATTTACTCTGATGTGCATAAACTTGTGCTAAGTTTGTCAGAGTCTTAATATTTTGACTTTATCCGTTAAGCCGGAACCTAAACATTAATATCATTGCACAATGCTAACTTTGTTTATAAAAGTACCTATAAATTTTGTCTTACAGGGAAATACAGCCCTTCATCTTGCAATCCGTAATTTTCATACACCAGTAGTGAAATATTTGTTTGGTCATAATGCAAATATGGAAGCCAAAAATAATGAGGTATTTATTTTGTCGTATGCAAATTATCTGCATGGTTCTTATTTACTTTCAGTATACTTATACTCTTTACACTACATATTAAGCCAAAATCTGTGTATCTGTTATCTGTATTAATTTTTCCGTTTACCCTTACCTTTTGTTATTTTAAACATTCAAGTGTGAAAAAGAAAGGAAATTGAGTAAATGTCAAGGAGACATCATCCCATATCCAGGTTAAAACGACCCAAAACAAAGCATCTAGGGGTCACCGTACGGTCTTCAACACAGTGAGGAACCTCACACCATATAGCAAGCCCTAAATGGCCCCCAAAAGGTAAAAAAGTGAATAAATCAATGGAAACAAACCACATCCAATAACCCAAATAACAAGAAACTAAAATGTTATAAGAAGACAAGGACAAGCCAATGACCAACATATTCCTGACTTGGGAGAGGCGCAAAAATTGCAGTGCATATTTTAGTCGTGTTAATACAATTAGAAATTTAAACAAGATATAAATAAACATATAACTATGAAAATTATTGCCTCTTTGAAAGACCAACCGACTTATTTTTCTAAAAACAAGTTTTCAGTTTCTATATTTCATGTCCTTTTACTACACATTTTCATGTGACTATTGAATACAAATCAGTATTTTTATCAATCCAAACCTTAAATCTTAGACTTTGGACTTTACTTGATTCTGTCTTCCATGGTATGAATGTCTTTCAATTGAAATACAAAATTTAAGTTTGTTCATATTTAATATTAGATTTGTTAGGTTCCATTTGGATTCAAACTCGTTCTGTCATCATGATCATGACTTTGTAATTGTCAGGCGTGTCAGGATTTCGTTTGAATTCCTAACCATTACACCATTAACGTTGTATACAGACTTCGGTTAGAATAATTATCGAAAAAAAATTGTGGTACCCTTCATTAGCTCACCTGGCCAAAGGCCATATGAGCATTTGCCATAACTCGTCGTCCTTCGTCCGTCCGTCCGTTAACATTTATTCAAAGATCTTCTCCTCTGAAACTACTAGGTCAATACTAACCAAACTTAGCAGAGCAGGGTATGCACTTTCAAGATTGTAATTTTTATGCGCGTAGACCAAACAACTGGGCCACTGTTAATAAAAGTAGAACATAGAGGTAAATTGCCGTTTTTTGCAAATAACCCGAAAATTGTTACAGATATCAAAAATCTGACATGGAGCTAAAAACGAGCAGCATATTGAGATCTACCCAACCTGCAATTTTGGAGAATATCGGATAACCCGTCTTGGAGATATTGCCCCTTTTCCGTCAAATTTTCGTGGTTTTTTTGTTACTTTTTGTTACTTTTAGTCTTATATATTGAAAATGATAGAAGATAGAAGGGACATTTAATAACAAAAAGAGTCAGCATAGTAAGATCTACAATTTTTGCAATTTTGAAGAAAAGCTGATGACCCAGATAGACGTAATGGCACCTTTTTCTTTTAATTTACATGATTTGTAAACGTTTTTACTTTTATTTCAGAAACTTTTGGAGACAGAGATTAAGTCTGCATTGCAAAATTGATAAGCTTATCAAGAACTACAATTTCTACACATAATTAGCAGGTTTGCATCTCATCCAAGATGGCCGCCAGCAGGGAACATAGTTTAGCATATGACCATATGGGAAATACATTCAAAGATCTTCTACTATAGATCTGAAACTGCTGAGATAATGGGAACCAAACTTTGACAGAAAGGTTGTCCCCTATTGATTTTGTGATTCTTGTGGTTGTACCTTATCCAAGATGGCCGCCAGCAGGGAACATAGTTTAACATAGGGACCCTATAG
Source organism: Modiolus philippinarum (assembly GCA_002080025.1). Classification (NCBI taxonomy): domain Eukaryota; kingdom Metazoa; phylum Mollusca; class Bivalvia; order Mytilida; family Modiolidae; genus Modiolus; species Modiolus philippinarum. The sequence goes on from MJUU01067422.1 coordinate 15,902, forward strand.
GAAATGCATTCAAAGATCTTCTCAGTCGAAACTACGCAACCAGTTGGAACAAAACTTGGTCAAAATAGTCCTTGGGTGATCCCCTTTAAATTTTGTGAATTTAATGTTCGTTATCTCATCCAAGATGGCCACCAGCTGAGAACATAGCTTAACAGAGAGACTATTTGGGAAATGCATTCAAAGATCTTCTCCTCTGAAACCACAAATCCAATAAGACACAAACTCGGTTACAATTGTCTTTGGGTTGTCCCCTTTTAAGTTTGTGACTTTTTGGAAGTACCTCGACCAAGATGGCCGCCAGCACAGAAAGTGAGAACCGAACCGTCGATCAAAAGAACGAACAATACATGGACAATGGCAACATCGGACACACTTAGAGACAAGGACACAACTTCAGTACGGGACAAAAAAGAAAAATGAAGACACACATACAGATGAACAACACGTACCCAATAAAAACCATGGGTGAGATCAGATGTACAGGTAGAGTAAGCATCTGCTTTTTATAAGACACCAGCCGTGTTGAACATGTCAACTACGGTAGTAAAGTCAAATCCGATAGAGGAAAACAAACTTTAGTTGAAGAGGGAAAGATCTGTTGTCATCTGGGAAAAAAGATATCTCATAGCGATCCACAAGATCGTGATGTCGACCGTAAAACTTGTGTACTGATGACTGTAAATTTTTGGTAACGTACCTTTGCAGGACATGGTTTAACATAGGACCCTATGGGAAATACATTCAAAGATTTTTCTTGTCTGAAACTACTGAGCCAAATGGAACCAAACTTGGTCATATTAGTCGTTTTGTGGTCTTCTTTTGATTTTTATATTTGTACCTCATCCTAGATGGCCGCCAGCAGGGAACATAGTTTAACATAGGGACCCTGTAGGAAATGCATTCAAGGATCTTTCACTCTGAAATTACCAGGCCAATTGGAACCAAACTTGGTCTTAATAGTCCTTAGGTCGTCACCTTCAAAGTTTGTGATTTTTATGTTTGTACCTCAAATTGAAACTGTAACATCTGGTGAACTGATTTATAGTAAGAATGGGTGTTTTTTTTTTAGACAGTGAATAAAACTAGTCGCTAGATGAGCGATATAGGCTCATGTTAGCCTCTAGTAAAATTATACTTCCCTCTTTAGCGGGCGGTATATAGTGATTATGATGTTTGTTCGTCCGTCTCTTCGTTCGTTCGTTCGTTATTCCATCTGCCATCGGGTACACAATTTGTGGTGACAACTCCTCCTACACCACTTAGTTAAATTCAATGAAAATTTTACAGAATGATCAGTGCGATCAGTGCATATTGCCATTGTGCACCAGCTGTTCAAAAATTTGATTTCGTTGATTTTCTCTTGTTGATTTTTTTACTTCTGGAGTCAAACGGGTAAGCAGGGAGGGGGTTATATATAACTGAGAAAAGTTTTTCTCTTTATTTTACTGTCACGAGAAGATGGTTGGTGCTTTTAATATTAATATGCGTTCAAACAGCAGCAAAATCCCTCGATCGGAGGGCAATTTGTCTATTCAGTTTGAAAAAGAATCTAAAATGTTAAATAAATAAATAGCTGTCTATAAATCCAGTCTATATTGAAACTTGAAAATCTCCATCTGAGTCACGAATATACGCTCAACTATATAAGATATAAGGATCTATAGCCTATGGTAGGAACTCAGTGGGTTAGAAATAGAGACATGACTAGTGAAATTACCATCCCTTCATGAGAGCAAAATAAATAGAAAAACTTATATATACCCCTAACTAACTCCTTTGACTCCAAAAGAAAATCTACTCAAATCAATTTTTTGAATAGCTGGTGCACAATGGCATTGTGCACTGGCCGCACTGATCATTTTGTAAAATTTTCATTGAATTTAATCAAGTGGCATAGGGGGAGTTGTCACCACAGAGTGTGGACTCCTATAGCGGATGAAATAACAAACAAACGAACGAACGGACGAACAAACATCATGATCACTATATAGTTGCGGTCAATTTGTCCGTAATATCAATGCTTCGAGGACCAACCAAGTCCCTGGATGGGAAGTAATTTTGCAGTTTAGCAATATATATATATAATAGATTAATAAGTTATAGAAAGATGGAATAAAGATGAATGGAAATGTCTCTCAGAGTCTAGAGCTTTCAGTCGACTTGTCAAGACTGGAATGGTGTTAGTGATAACGTTTTTGGGGAGGACGTATTGGTCTTCTTATGTTCATGTTTTACCATAAGGTAAAATATCGCAAACTGCCTTGTCTGGTTCAAACGATTATGAATTCAGAACCTGCAGATAGCTATTTCGACAACGGATGCCTCTTCAGTGCTGTTAGTGTGCATGTATTTCAATGGTGATATATATAATGACCTTATTGTTATATGCTGGAATATGCAGCAAAAACAAAAAACAAAACAAAAAACAAAAAAAACAAAAAAAAAAAAAAAAAAAAAAACTTTAGAATACATATCTCGATATGTTTGAAAACACAATTATGTCAATATTCAGAAACGTGAAAAAAAAGACACAAGAATAATATTCTCTTTCCTCTCTCTGTGTTAATTCAAGGGTAATACACCTCTTCATGAATGTGTTATGTTACCTAAACCAGACATGGAAGTGATAGCCATTTTAGTCATGAACGGAGCAGACTTTCTCTTAAAGAATAATCAGGTAAATATAGCTTATCTTCTTGTTCAAGTATCAAAAGCTATGCACCTGAAGGTGATTATTTATGTATTTTTGTGAGGTAACATTTACATTTCACTCATATTCATAAAAATTCTTTCAATTTGATAGGTAAACATTGATTACGTGGTCAATCTATGTGAGAAACACACGTGACCTCATTACCATGTGGCGGATGAATTGGTAAAAAAAATCTGATCCATACCTTTCCTTATGATAAATTTATTTTCATATAAAATTTTCCAGAATGTAACAGAATTTGATAAGTAAGAAATTCATGTATTGCTTTTCAGAACTTTCCTTTTTAAACTCTTGGAATATGCCATATGATCAATGTCAAACTAGGTTCCCCGATGCGAAAAAAAGGAATTGTTTGTCGAGTAGTGACACAAATCATTCATGATTCAGATTTAATACATCAATGTTTCTGCACAAAAAATGGAGAACGCAGATACACCTATTTAGTTGTAGGGAAAGACAAGACATATTTTGTTAAGAACCACACCGATTCAAATAAGAAGTACACCGAGACTGACGTAATCAAAATGTTAGAATTTTTGATCGACAATATTTTTGTCGAATTTGGAGGTCGTGTTTTCCAACAGACAATAGGGATTCCTATGGGAACAAACTGTGCGCCGCTTTTAGCTGACCTTTTCCTCTACTCGTACGAGGCCAAGTTTTTACAAGGGCTTATTCAAAGAAAACAAAAACATTTAGCCCAGTCTTTTAATTTCAGCTTCCGCTACATAGACGATGTGCTTTCTCTTAATAATCCTAAACTTAAGGATTATTTACATCAGATCTATCCAAATGAGCTTGAAATTAAAGAAACAACTGAAACACCTACTTCAGCTTCGTACTTAGATCTTTTATTGTATATTGACGAAGATGGACGTTTGAAATCTAAGCTATATGACAAGCGTGATGATTTTAATTTCCCCATTGTGAACTTTCCCTTTCTTAGCAGCAATATACCTACCTCTCCAGCCTATGGAGTGTACATTTCACAGTTGATTCGTTACTGTCGAGCTTGTAGTTTGTACAGTGATTTTTTGAACAGAGCAAAAACACTGTCCCTAAAGCTGCTTAGTCAGGGATTTGTTCAACCTTTGTTAATTTCATCCCTCAAGAAATTCTATGGCCGTCACCATAGCATCATTGAAAGATATGACGTGTCAGTATCCCAACTGAAAGTGGACATTTTCAGCTAGATTCACGTCTTCCCGGATTTGACTACCGACTTTGACATTTTCCCGGATTGAATCACTCACAGTGTGACGGGTGCTGTTAACAGAGCAGGACATGCTTACCCTTCCGGAGCACCTGATGTCACTCTTAGTTTCACTGGAGTTCACACTGTGAGTGCCTTTGTTCTGAATGTTGCGGTTTCTGGTTCTGTGCTTTGTGTCTGTCTGGCGTCATTGTTTTTGTGTCTAACGTCATTGTTTTCTGTGTTCTCGTTTTTGCCCTGTCTTTGGACTTCGATTTTTGTGAATATCACCCCTTTGTTCCTTCGGTATTCTACTGCCGTTGTTTCATGCCAGCGTAATCAGATACTTATGTTTTAAGGTGTCTCAGAGGTATTATTCCGCCATTTTTGTTTAATACTTGTTCATTTAGGTTTCATTCACTAAGAAACTTTACAAAATGAATATTTAAAACGTAAAGAAAGTTCCAAAGTATTTAAAAAATTTTATTCCTTATTATTTTTCCAACATTTTAATTTACAAAAAGGTGAACTAAAACACTATTGCTTTAAATCTGTTGCTGGATTTACAGAACAAAGAAATTACACAAGGGAAATAATTTGATAAAAGAATTTCACATACAAATCACTAGAGAAATGACATTTTGCAACTTATTATTAGCTCTCTTATTTTAACGGTTACCCATAATTTTTTTTATAATAATAAGGATTTCAAAACACATGCAAAGTATGAACAAAATCTGCAATAAATTTTTCAAGCTATGCTCTCATATAATCATTGTCCTTATCATTTCTACGTAAAATCCTTAAATTTTCAATTTAGGTTTTTGCGCTTAAATGCACGGTGACCCACAAATTTTATGTTATATGTTAAACAATAATAGAATTATGTTTCTTCATATAAAATTCACAAAATTCTATAATAGGAAAATAATATGCTGCAGACATCTTAAAACTTATATAAAAAAGTACAATTTTTATTGTACAATTGCTGGAATATGTATTGTTGAAAGTTTCATTATAAATATTCACAATTTAAATATTACCCATTACAGACGAAAAACACGTTGTTACGGCGACACTATCTTCCCTAACAAACATCAGTAATGACATGACGTAAAATTTATTTTTACAACGAGATGGATTTCCGAAGAAAATTTTAAACATACAGTATTTGTATAATGCTTATGGGAATAACATACTCGTTTCATACAAGGTGTTTAATTCTTTTTTATCAAATACGAAAAAAAAACATTTTCGTCTAGAAAATTGCATGAATATTGATTTAGATAAGTAATTATATGGCCCTTTTCGGGAGCTGAATTTATAGAAAATTCGGAATAGTAATATATAGCTTCTTGGTCCATACATCTGGTGGAATATACTGTTGGTCTAAGAGGGTATACTTGGGTTGGTTATTTTGAAACTTGCATTATTTAAACTTTTGAATATTTTATGAAATTTTTAGTATCTCCCTCGGGCAAAGCTCTGTTCTTTTGATATTTTGTCTCTCTACTGAAATTCTAATATTTGTTTGTTCTCTGTCAGCTTATATTCATCTTTCGGTTTATAGTTTTAGAAATGGTTTCCAAATGCTTTGATTTAATCTGCACTGATGAGACATAAGTTGTCGAAATGCGCATATGCTGAGCCTAAATTAACAGTAACTTCGGTATTTTGTTATTTCGTTCGATCCGCACTAAAAAGATATCAGCTCACTCAATTGCCATCTGCAGTAAATAATTTACAATAACATTGGTATAAAGTTATTCATTACAAGTAAGTAAAAACCTCTGTTGGTGTACTATTAGTCACTGATAATGATCACGTTAATATTATCAATATTTAAGAGACAAATAAAGGGATTTGGAGAAAATGTCCATGGGACGAAATCCCTATAAATACACGGTAAGATTAAGCAAATGAAACAACGCTTTCATTGTTGTTCTTCATCTTGAAGTCACCATGAGGCCTTCAACAAAGGACATTCTTACCCCATAGTAAGTTCAAGATGGTCCCTATGCACCGTTTTAAGCGGAATTCACTTGCTAAATGTCGAACAACGCTACATCCATCCCCTTTTTACATCATTTTTGACATTGATGCGTGGTTGTCAACAGGCATAATATATCAGACAAAGTACCCTTACAAACACTGTCATCCGTTGCCTGACAAAGGGACCAAAAGACAATTCAGCATATCAAGACTTCAAAAATGCTTTGCAGGTAGGGATTTACAATTATTGAAAACATCTGAAAGATCGACGTGAGAAAAAAGGGAAAAAAAGGGTAGTTTAGATGTCCTAACGACCCATATCGAGATGTAACAATGGAATCTAGACAGGCAATTCTCATTTTCCTCTAATGGTTTTCTGTGAGTCCATATATGTCAGCAGTAGGCTAGTAATGTCTGTTTTATCAACCGGGTTTTCCATCGGAAAAATCCGGTTATTAAAATGGTGAAAATGGCGGGCGGTGGGAGGGCGGTCGGGCGGTGCTGCGGCTGCCAAATGGGTACATCATTATCCGGAGCAAATCTCCTACAGTATTTGAGACAGGAAGTTTTTATTTTGTACATCAATTGTACATATATCAAAGATATGCATGGTACTTTGATTTTGATTTTTGATAATTCATGTAAAAAATATCAGATGTTGAACTTAGTCATTTTTACGTCAAATTTTTAACAATAGGGTAGCCTTTTTGTCCGAAGCAAATTTCCTACAGTATTTGAGAGAGAAAGATTTTATTTTGCAGATCAATTGTACATATATCAAAAATGTGCATGGTACTTTTACTTTGATTTTTGATAATTTATGTTTAAAATATCTGTTGTTGAACTTATATATCAAAGATGTGCATGGGTCTTAGATTTTGATTTTTTACAATTCATGTCAAAGATATTCGTTGTTGAACTTAGTCAGTTTTACCTCAAATTTTTAACAATAGGGTACCCCCTTTGTCCGGAGCAAATCTCCTACAGTATTTGAGACAGGAAGTTTTAATTTTGCACATCAATTGTACATATATCAAAGGTGTGCATGGTACTTTGATTTTGATTTTTGATAATATATGATAATATATCTTTTCTTGAACTTAGTCATTTTTACCTATAATTTTTAACAATAGGGTACCCCCTTTGTCCGGAGCAAATCTCCTGAGAGAGGAAGTTTTTATTTTGTAAATAAGTTGTACATATATCAAAGGTGTGCATGGTACTCTGATTTTAATTTTTGATAATTTATGTTAAAAATATCAGTTGTTGAACATAGTCATTTTTACGTCAAATTTTTAACAATAGGTTTAAGTAATTTTTCGTCAAATTTTGATACGACCGCAAACATTTTGCGGTCGTATTATGGTATGGCGCAGTCGTCGGCGTCGGCGTCTGTGGCCAGCATAACTTTGTTTCTTGTTGACGGATCATCTCCAAATTTCAGTATGAGATTTCTTGGCATAAGGTTAATCCCGGGTTTTATTTTTGGGTTTGTGACCCCACCCGTTTCAGAAAAAGGGGCCAAAAGGGGTAAAATTGGGCATTTTCGTGTCTGTGCACAGCATAACTTTGGTTCCAGTGAACGGATCATTTTCAAATTTTTGTATGATGTTTCTTGGCACATGCTTTAGCCAAATTTATAATTTTATGTTTCTGGTCCCGCCCGTTTCCGAAAAAGGGGCCAAAAGGGGATAAATTGGTTGTTTTCACCAGATTTGACTGTAGAATCTTTATCATTCATCGGATTTTGATGAAGTTTCTTTCAGTAAACTCCTTAGAAAATTTCCAATCTGAAGTATGCAACGGATTTCACGAGATAAATTGGGCCAAAAAGGGGCGAATTTCAAAAATTTCATTTTTTTTATTCTTTGTCCGATTTTGATCCAGTTTTTTTTTCAAAGGACTCCTCATGAAAAATTAGCATAGCGCTCTACTATTAGATTTTTGGTAACTTGTTTTCATACCCAGCTTTGAGGGGACGAAGGGGGCCGAAATTGCAAATTTTTATTTTTCATCGGATTTCGATGGGATTTTTACTTTGTATTCCTTTTGAAGTAAGCTTTCAGTATTCTGTCAACAGATTTAGCGTAGCTCTTACTGTTTCCGTGCTATAAGGGTTCAAAGGGGCCACAACTGCAAATTTGCAGATTGCCTGAAATTTTTATTTTTCATCGGATTTCGATAGGATTTTTATGCCCCTAGATCGAAGAACAGGTGGCATATTGTTTTTGTCCTGTCTGTTTGTCTGTTTGTGCGTCCGGAACTTTAACCTTGGCTATAACTTTTGAACTATGCAAGATATACATTTCATACTTAAGAAGTGTATAGGTCTAGTCAAGAGGAACATAAATATGCAAAAAAATTTAGGTCAGGTCAAAGGTCAAGGTCACAGAGGTGAAAAGGGGGTGAAATTGGCTGTTTTCACATATTTGACCGTAGAATCCTTATTATTTATCTTATTGAGACGGGGTTTGTTTTATGTTATTGCTAATAAAATTGCAAAACTGAAGTATGCTGTAAGATTTGAGGTAGCATTTACTGCTTTTGAGAAACAAGAGACCTAAAGGGGACAAACCAAAAAAAATGAATTTTATAATTTTTTGTCGAATCTCATTGCAGTATTTTTCTGTAGGTTTCTTAAAGCATCTTTAAACAGGTACATTTAACAATTAAAACCTTTTCAATAAACAAGAGCCCTAAAGGGGCTTCATCTGTTTCATAATAAAGGGGTTGAATTGGGTGTTTTTATGGTAATAAACAACTTTTGAAGCATGCAAGATAGACTTCTAATACTTGGCAAGTGTATAGGTCTTGTCAAGAGGAGCATTAATGTGCACAAAAATAGGTTAAAGGTCAAGGTCATAGAGGTCAAAAAGGGGTAAAACTTTGTATTTTCATATATCTTACTGTAGAATCTGGTTATTTTGTAGTGTTTCACAAACACATCTTGTTTTCTTTGGATTCCTCCAGATACAAGCTTTCAGCAGTATGTCAACAGATTTTGTTTAGTTCTTACCGTTTTCGAGCTATAATGGGTCAAAGGGGCCAAAATTGCAAATAAAAGAAATATGTGAAATCTTTATTTTTCATCAGATTTTGATGTTTTTTTTCTTTAAATTATACTCATTGTAAGCTTTATTTTCATTATTTTGTGTCCAGCTAATTACTGTATCAAGCTTCTTATTGTGTCCATCTAATTACTGTGTCAAGCTTTTTACTGTTTCAACATTCGGTTTAAATTACACTTGTTCAAATTTCAGTGGTCAACATGCTGCGGTCGTATCATGCTGTGCTCTGCGTAGCCCTTTATTAACAATAGGGTACCCCTTTTGTCCGGAGCAAATCTCCTACAGTATTTGAGACAGGAAGTTTTTATTTCGTTAATCAGTTGTACATATATCAAAGGTGTGTATGGTACTTTTATTTTGATTTTTGATTATTTATGTCAAAAATATCAGTTGTTGAACTTAGTCATTTTTATGTCAAATTTTTAACAATAGGGTACCCCTTTGTCCGGAGGAAATCTCCTACAGTGTAAGACATAGTCAGATTAGTTGTACATATATCAAACGTGTGCATGGTACTTTGATTTTGATTTTTGTTGAATAATGCCAAAATTACCAGTTGCTGAACTTAGTCATTTTAAGGTCAAATATTTACCAAAAGGGTGTCCCATGTCGAAAACAAATCTCCTACAGTTTAATAGACAGAAGATTTTATAATGCAGATCATTTGTACCTGTATCAGAGGTGTGCACAGTTTTATTTTCATTTTTGATTAAATCTTAGTTGCTGAACTTTCAGAAATAGGCTACTTTGATGGAAGGTTTAACATTGAAAATTAATGAAAATTATAAGTACATTTCAAATATTCAGGGTCAACCCATGTTTAAGATAAACTGTCCATGTAAATGAAAACCCGGTTTGCTGTCACATTGACAGCTTTCCTCTTGTTAATATTTTTTTCATAATATGAGGCAAAGATCAATACAAATTTAATTCTACAGGCTAGGTGGGGGAATTTGTACTTAAAAGAAGCTTGGTATTGAATTCACAGTCATACAATATACTTTTTGAATGACAAGTTTATTCATCTTGAAAAAAGGTATAGAATATTGCAGACATATATAAACTTGAGTAAGTCAGACGTAGACAATATGAGAAATGTTAAAATATGAAAATAGCCATTTTGTATTTATCTTTGATTGATACAATTCTAATGTCACGTAAATCATTTTTGGCATATGAAAAATAAAGCCAGATACAATAAATATATTTCTTAGTAACTAAATAATGTGACTTTGTTATGATTTAAGTTTATTATAATGACGGAAATTTTAATTTTCCTTAGCTTTTGGGGGTAGGGTCGAGAATATTCTTATTTTACAACACACTAAACACTTCTTATACCTTTATACAGTTTATGAAAAACGGTCAACGTATAGCTGAGACCAATTTAAAACCAATCTGGCAGATATACGCTTTATAGTTGACAGAATCAACAAGTTAACCATTCGTTTTTTTAATTTTGTAAAAATTCCGAAATGCTGAAAATTTTTACCATATTTTGGCGTAAACATTCCCTTTTAAGATATATCAACTACAAACATCTACAATTTTGTACTAAAAATTTGATATTTCCAAAGTTCACAATACCAGTACTTTTTCAACTTTTTAAATCACGAGAGACCAATTAAGTCTTAAGTACAATACTTTATATTTTATATTATAGGGAAATACAGCCCTTCACCTTGCAGCCGAAAAAGGTCTCACATCAGTAGTGGATTATCTGTACAGTTATAGCGCAAATATAGAAGCCAAAAATAACAAGGTATAATTACTCTGTTGTGCGTAAACTTCTACTTAGTTTGTCAGAGTCTTAATATTTTTATCTGTTAAGCCGGTACCTAAACACTAATATCATTGAACACTGCTTACTTTGTTTATAAAGTACCTATAAATTTTGTCTTACAGGGAAATACAGCCCTTCATCTTGCAATCCAAAATTTTCATACACCAGTAGTGAACTGTTTGCTTGGTCATAATGCAAATATGGAAGCCAAAAATAATGAGGTACTTATTTTGTCGTATGCAAATTTCTGCATGGTTCTTATTCACTTTCAGTATATTTATACTCTTTACACTACAGATGAAGCCAAAATATGTGTATCTATTAGCTGTATTTTCTGTTTAGCCGTACCTTTTGTTACTTTAAACATTCAAACGCATATTTTAGTCGTGGTAATACAATAAGAAAATTAAACAAGATATAAATAAGCATATAACTATGATGATTATTGCCTCTTTAAAAGACCAACCGACTTATTTTTCTAAAAACAAGTATTCAGTTTCTATATTTAATGTCCTTTTACTACACATTTTCATGTGACTATTGAATACAAACCAGTATCTTTAATCAATCCAAATCCTAAATCTTAGACTTTGGATTTTAATTGATTCTGTCTTTCATGGTATGCCAGTCTTTTAGTTTGTACATATTTAATATTAGATTTGTTGGGTTCCATTGGGATTCAAACTCGTTCTGTAATCATGATCATGACTTTGTACTTGTCAGGCTTGTCAGGATTGAGTTTGAATTCCTAACCATTTCACCATTAACGTCGTGTACAGACTTCGGTTACAATAAATATCGAAATAAATTTGTGGTTCCGTTCATTAGCTCACCTGGCCGAAGGCCATATGATATTTTGCCATCACTCGTCACGTCCGTCCGTTAACTTTTATTCAAAAATCTCCTCTGAAACTAATAAGTCAGTACTAACCAAACTTTGCCTGAATCATCACCAGGGTATGCACTTTCAAGTTTTTGATTTTTATGTCCGTAGACCAATCAACTTGGCGCTGTTACTAAGAATAGAACATAGAAGTAAATTGTCGTTTTTGCAAATAACTCGAAAACCGTTACAGATATCAAAAATCTGACAGGAGATAAAAATAATCAGTGTGATGAGATCTACCCACCCTGCAAGTTTGGAGAATATCGGATAACCCGTCTTGAAGTTAATGCCCCTTTTCCGTCAAATTTTCGTGGTTTTTTTTTTTTTTTGTTACTTTTAGTCTTATACATTGAAAATGATAGAAGATAGAAGAGACGTTTAATAACAAGAGTCAGCATAGTATGATCTACAATTCTTGCAATTTTGAAGAAATATGATGACCCACATAGCAGTTATAGCCCCTTTTTCTATTAATATAGATGATTTTTATACGTTTTTACTTTATTTCAGAAACTTTTGAAGACAGAGATTAAGTCTGCATTGCAAAAGTGTTAAGCTTTTCAAGAACTACAATTTCTATACATCTTTAGCAGGTTTGCATCTCATCCAAGATGGAAGCCAGCAGGGCACATAATTTAACAAATGACCATATGGGAAATACATTCAAAGATCTTCTACTCTAGATCTGAAACTGCAGAGTTAATGGGAACCAAACTTGGCCAGATAGGTTGTCCCCTATTAAGTTTGTGATTTTTGTGGTTGTACCTCATCCAAGATGGCCGCCAGCAAGGAACATAGTTTAACATAGGGTCCTTATAGGAAATGCATTCAAAGATCTTCTCAGCTGAAACTACCCAACCAGTTCAAATAAAATTGGTCACAATAGTCCTTGGGTGGTCGCCTTTAAATTTTGTGATTTTTATGTTCGTATCTCATCCAGGATGGCCTCCAGCTGAGAACATTGCTTATCAGAGGGATTATATGGGAAATGCATTCAACTTCATGTGACAACTCCCCCTATGCCACTTGATTAAATTCAATGAAAATTTTACAGAATTATCAGTGCGGCCAGTGCACATTGCCGTTGTGCACCAGCTATTCAAAAATTTGATTAGAGTTGATTTTCTTTTGTTGATTTTTTTTTACTTCTGGACCAAACGAGTAGGCTGGGGGTATATATAAGTCAGCAAAGTTTTTCTATTTATGTTGCTCTCACGAAGAGATGGTTGGTGCTTTTAATATAAATATGCATTCAAAAAGCAGCAAAATCCATCGATCAGAAGGCAATTTGGCTATTCAATTTGAAAAGAATCTAAAATGTTAAATAAATAAATAACTGTCTATAAATCCAGTCAATATTGTAAGTCTCCATCTGAGTCACGAATATACGCTCAACTATATAAGATATAAGGGTCTATGGCATATGGTAGGATTTCAATGGGTTGGAATTAGAGACATGACAAGCGAAATTACCTTTCCATACAGTTGCGGTCAATTTGTCCGTAATGTTCGAGGACAAACAAAATCCCTGGATGGAAAGCAATTTCGCAGTTTACCAATATATATATAGAATAAGTTATAGAAAGATGTTTAATCAATGTGAGAAGCACATATGACCTCAATACCATGTGGCTGATGAATTGGTAAGCATAAAAAAAATCTGATTCATCTCTTTCCTTATGATAAATTTATTTTTATATAAAATTTTCCGGAATGTAACAGAATTTGATAAATAAGAAATTCATGTATTGTTTTTGAGAATTGTCTTTTTAAACTCTTAGTATATGCCATATGATCAATGTTAAACTAGGTTCTCCGATGCGAAAAATGTTCGGGATTGGTCCTGGTAAGCAGTATTTTCGGGTACGGATGTACCAGCTCGATCTCGAAAACATGCCTCGATAATATGCCCAAGTACGTTAAACATACCCTAAGTTTATATAAAAGCACTAAATTTTAGACCCAAATATATTAGAATAATATTGTTTTAACATGAACATTATAAAAATCAAAGAAACGAAGCATGAAGTACGTGAAATTTTGTACATTTAAAGAAAATAATTCACAGGAATTTTGTTGTCTCATAAATGATTGATCTTTTTTGTTTTTTGTTTTGTGTTTTGTACCAAAATTGAAATAGTTTTTTTTATTCTTTATGCAAATTTATATATAATTGGTTTAAAACACAACCGAATTTGTATATTTCATGCAAAAACCTATACACGAACTTTTGACACATCCTTGCATACCAAAATAATGGCTATACCAGAATAATGGGGTAATCCTCCCTATATCGTCTAAAAAATTTAAATATTTAACTATTGAATTTGACTTGAAGGACTCTTTATTTATTGATTGATAATTAAAAGTCTTTTTTTTTAATTAAATGCATAAAGTTGGTCTCTGAAGTGAAGTCAATTTGTGGTGATCTCGAAATGTTCTCCAAAGTAACGTTCAGGCATTTAAATAAACTAAAAAAAAATTGTTCGCTGAACACGAATTGTAATAATGCCTTGACTTTGTTGTGACGAGAATATACATAAACTGCAACCGTAATGTAATGTTTTATTTAGGTCGACTCGAAAATTTCCACATGTTAGACATGTTTGACCTATTTGAAAAATGAAAAGGATAATGAACAAAATGTTATATTTTTCATATAATTCTACGAATTTGATGTGGTATAACCTGTACTAGTACTCAACTTGAAGGACTCATTATTTTTTGACTGATAATTATAAATCTGTTTTTCAATCAAATGCATTAAATGCACTAAGTTAGTCTCTGAAGTGAGGTCAATTTGTGGTGATCTCGAAATGTTCTCCAAAGTAACGTTCAGGCATTTAAATAAACTAAAAAATATACATTAACTGCAACCGTACTGTAAATGTTTTATTTAGGTCGACTCGAAAATTTCCACATGTTTGACATGTTTGGATTATTTGAAAAATAAAAAGAAAAATACACAAAATGTTATATTTTTCATATTATTTTAAGAATTTGATTTTGTGTAAGCTGTACTTAGCTTTAGCCCATTATGCATACAAGTATGTTTGTTTGTGGAATAAAAGGATCATAGAACTTAAAAGTTAAATGGGTAGAATGTTGAAAAATTGCAATCAATTAAAAAGGCCTACCCTGCAACAGCCAGAAATCAATTTTCTCCGCCGTCAATTCGGCGGTGAGTGGTGGTACTAACGAGAACCGCTCGCTGTGTTGTTGTCCATATGTGCGAACGTAGTCATTCCACAATTTCCCTCAACTGTCGTAAGTATTTACAGCCCAATTTGTGACCTTTACCTAAATGTTTAGTTTTTTTTTTTGAACGGTCGGCGTGTTCGAATGATATGTCAGCCATGATTGTCTATATCAATTTACTAGAGTAGTATTCTTGTTTATTTTGTCATTTAGATTTATTTGCTGGTGGTATTGTTGTACACGTTTCACACAGAGCATTTCTAAACAAAAGAAGTGGCCTTTATTGAATCTGGAAGGATCCTTTTTCGGCACTCGTCCCCTGGGTACTCCTGCGGAAAAAGAAGCCTTCCAGATTCGATTCAATAAAGGCCACTTCTTTTGTTTGCAATGTACTGTATCTATTACAAATACGAAAAAGAAAACATTTTTATCTAGAAAATTGCATGAATATTGATTTAAATAAGTAATCATATGGCCCTTTGCGGAAGGTAAATTTATAGTAATTTCGAAATTGTGATATATATATATATATATATATATATATATATATATATAGAGAGAGAGAGAGAGAGAGAGAGAGAGAGAGAGAGAGAGAGAGCTTCTTGGTCCATGCTTCTGATGGTGGACTGTACTGTCAGTATCAGAGGGTATACTTGGTTGGTTATTATGAAACTTGCAATATCTAAAATTTTGAATATTTTGTGAAATTTTTAGTATCGCAAAGCTCTGTTCTTTTGATATTTTGTCTCTCTACTGAAATTCTAATAATTTTTCTTCTCTGTTAGCTTATATTCATGTTTCGGTTTATAGTTTTAGAAATGGTTTCATTCGATCCGCACTAAAAAGATATCAGCTCACTCAATGGCCATCTGCAGTAAATAATTTACATTAACATTGGTATTTAGTTATTCATTACAAGTAAGTCAATACCTCTGTTGGTGTACTGTTAGTTACTGATAATGATCACGTTAACCTTATCAATATTTAAGAGACAAATAAAGCGATATGAAGTAAATGTCCATGGGACAAAATCCCTATAAATACATGGTAAGATTAAGCAAATGAAACAACGTGATTGTTCTCCATCTTGAAGTCACCATGAGGCCATCAACAAAGAGCAAGCATTCTTAACTCAGAGTAAGTTCAAGACGGCCCCTATGCACCGTTTTAAGCGGAATTCACTTGCTAAATGATGAACAACACATCATCTTTCCCCTGTTTTACATCATTTTTGTCATTGACACGTGGCTGTCAACAAGCATAATATATCGGACAAAGTACTCATACAAACACTGTCATCCGTTGCCCGAAAAAAAGACCAAAAGACAATTCAGCATATCAAAACTTCAAAAAGGTTTAGGGATTTCCAATGACTCAAAATATCGACGTGAGAAAACGCTGTCCCTGACATAAAATCAATAGGAAAGGATAGTTTAGGTGTCCTTACGACCCATATCGTGATGTAACAATCGTATCTACACACAATTCTCATTCTCCCCTTTAATGGTTTTCTGTGAGTCCATATATGTCAGCAGTAGGCTAGTAATGTCTGTTTTATCAATATTTTTCCATACTATGAGGCAAAGATCAACACAAATTTAATACTACAGCCTAGGTTGGAGAATTTCTACTTAAATGAAGCTTGGTATTAAATTCACAGTCATACAATTTACTTTTTGAATGACAAGTGCATTCATCTTGAAAAAAGGTGTAGAATATTAATGACATATATAAACTTGAGGAAGTCAGCCGTGGACAGTATGAGAAATCTTATAATATGAAAATAATCATTTAGTATTTTATATCTTTTGATTGATAAAATTCTAATGTCACGTAAATCATTTCTGGCATATGAAAAGTAAAGCCAGATACAATAAATATGTGTTTTGTTACTAAATAATGTGACTTTGTTATAAACTAAATTAAAATAATGACGGAAATTTTAATTTTGCCTAAGTTTTTTTGGAAGGGTCGAGAATATTCGTATTTTACATCACAATTAACACTTCTTATACCTTTATACAGTTTATGAAAAATTGTCAATGTATAGCTGAGACTAACCTAAAACCAATCTGGCAGATATATCTTCATGGTTGACAGAATGAACAAGTTAACCATTCAACTTTCAACTTTGTAAAATTCCGAAATACTGAAAATTCTTTTACCAATATCGGACGAAATCTTAAATTTTTACCGTATTTTGGCGTAAACATTGCCTTTTAAGATATAACAACTGCATACATATATAATTTTGTACTGAAAATTTTGATATTTCCAAAGTTCACAATACCAATACTTTTTTTCAATACATTTTAATCAAGCGAGACCAATTAAGTCTTTAGTACAGTACTTATATTTTATATTATAGGGAAATACAGCCCTTCACCTTGCAGCCGAAAAAGGTCTTACATCAGTAGTGGATTGTCTGCTTAGTTATAGCGCAAATACAGAAGCCAAAAATAATAAGGTATATTTACTATGTTGTGCATAAACTTCTTCTTAGTTTGTCAGAGTCTTAATATTTTGATTTTATCTGTTAAGCCGGAACCTAAACATTAATATCATTGTACACTGCTAACATAAGTAAGTGAGAACCGAACCGTCAATCCAAAACGAACAATCCAAGGACAATGACAACATCGGAAACAAAAAAGAAACAGAGACACAAAATGAGTACGGCACAAAAGAAAAATGAAGATACACACACACAAAGATGAACAACACTGACCCAATAAAAAAACCATGGGTGAGATCAGAAGCACCGGTAGAGTAAGCATCTCCTGCTTTTTATAAGACACACGTTTAAGTTAAGTTAACTAAAGTACCTATAAATTTTGTCTTACAGGGAAATACAGCCCTTCATCTTGCAATCCAAAATTTTCATACACCAGTAGTGAAATGTTTGTTCGGTCATAATGCAAATATGGAAGCCAAAAATAATGAGGTATTTATTTTGTCGTGTACAATATTTCTGCAAGGTTCTTATTTACTTTCAGTATATTTATACTCTTTAGACTACAGATTGGGCCAGAATTTGTGTATCGTTTATATGTTTTCTGTTTACCTATACCATTTATTATTTTAAACATTCAAGTGGATATTTTAGCCGTGTGATACAATTAGAAAATTAAACAAAATATAAATAAACATATGACTATGTAGATCATTGCCACTTTAAAAGACCAACTGACTTATATTTCTAAAACAAGTATTCAATCTTAGACTTTTGATTTTAATTGATTCTCTCTTTCATGGTATCCCAGTCTTTTTTGTCCTTTTAATCAATTGAAATCCAAAATCTAAGTTTTTAACATATTTGATATTAGATTTGTTAGGTTCCATTGGGATTCAAGCTCGTTCTATAATCATGATCACGACTTTGTGATTGTCAGGCTTGTCAGGATTGAGTTTGAATTTCTAACCATTTTACAATTAACGTCGTGTACAGACTTCGGTTACAACAAATATCGAAATAAATTTGTGGTTCCCTTTATTAGCTCACCTGATCAAAGGCCATGTGAGTTTTGCCATCACTCGTCGTCCGTCGTCCGCCCGTCCGTTAACCTTTATGCTAAGATCTTCTCTGCAACTACTGGGTCAATACTAACCAAGCTTAGCCTGAATCATCACCAGGGTATGCACTTTCAAGTTTGTGATTTTTATGTCAGTTACTGTAGACCAAACAACTTGACCACTGTTGCTTAAAATAGAACATAGAAGTAAGTTGCCGTTTTTGTTTGCAAATAACTCGAAAAACGTGACAGATATCAAAAATCTGACATTAAGGTAAAAATGATCAGCATGATGAGATCTACCCTACCTGTAATTTAAAAGAATATCGGATAACCCGTCTAGAGCTCATTTGCCTTCTTTTCCGTCAAATTTTCGTATTTTTTGTTACCTTTAGTCATATATTGAGTATGATAGAAGATAGAAGGGACGTTTAATTAAAAAAAAGGTCAGCATAGTAAGATTTACAATTCTTGCAATTTTGGAGACAATCTGATGACCCACATAGGATTTATGGCCCCTTTTTATTTTAATTTACATGAGTTTTATACGTTTTTATTTTATTTCAGAAACTTTTTGAGACAGAGATTAAGTCTGCATTGCAAAATTGATAAGCTTTTCAAGAACTACAATTTCTACACATATCTAGCAGCTTTGCATCTTATCCAACATGGCCGCCAGCAAAAACATAGTTTAACATATGACCATATGGGGAATACATTCAAAGATCTTCTACTCTAGATCTGAAACTGCTTAGTTAATGGGAACCAAACTTGTTCAGATAGGTGGTCCCCTATTAAGTTTGTTATTTTTGTGGTTGTACCTCATCCAAGATGGCCGCCAGCAGGGAACATAGTTTAACATAGAGACCCTATAGGAAATGCATTCAAAGATCTTTTCAGCTGATACTACCCAACCAGTTGGAATAAAACTTGGTCACAATACTCCTTGAGTGGTCCCCTTTAAATTTTGTAATTTTTATGATAGTATCTCATCTAAGATTGCCACCAGCTGGGAACATAGGTTAACAGAGGGACTATATGGAATATGCATTCAAATGTCTTCTCCTCTGACACCACTAAGCCAATAGGAACCAAACTTGGTTACAATTTTCCTTGGGTCGTCCCCTTTTAAGTTTGTGACTTTTTTATGGTACCTCGTCCAAGATGGCCGCGAGCACAAGACATGTTTTAACATAGGACACTATGGAAAATACATTCAAAGATTTTTCTTGTCTGAAACTACTGAGCCATATGAAACCAAAACTGGTCAAATTAATCTTTATGTGGTCCCCTGTGATTTTTACATTCGTACCTTATCCTATATGGCCGCTATCAGTGAACATAGTTTAACATAGAGACCGTATAGAAAATGCATTTAAAGATCTTTTCAGCTGATACTACCCAACCAGTTGGAATAAAACTTGGTCACAATAATCCTTGAGTGGTCCCCTTTAAATTTTGTAATTTTTATGATAGTATCTCATCTAAGATTGCCACCAGCTGGGAACATAGGTTAACAGAGGGACTATATGGAATATGCATTCAAATGTCTTCTCCTCTGACACCACTAAGCCAATAGGAACCAAACTTGGTTACAATTTTCCTTGGGTCGTCCCCTTTTAAGTTTGTGAATTTTTTATGGTACCTCGTCCAAGATGGCCGTGAGCACAAGACATGTTTTAACATAGGACACTATGGAAAATACATTCAAAGATTTTTCTTGTCTGAAACTACTGAGCCATATGAAACCAAAACTGGTCAAATTAATCTTTATGTGGTCCCCTGTGATTTTTATATTCGTACCTCATCCTAGATGGCCGCAATCAGTGAACATAGCTTAACATAGGGACCTGTAGGAAATGCATGCAAATATCTTCTCTGAAACTACCAGGTTAATTGGAACCAAAGATGGTCACAATAGTCCTTGGGTACTCCCTTCAAAGTTTGTGATTTTTATGTCTGTACCTCATCCACGTTTGAAACTGTAACATCTGGTGAACTGATTTATAGTACGAATGGGTGTTTTTTTTGTGACAGTGAATAAAACTAGTCACCAGGTGAGCGATATAGGCTCATGTTAGCCTGTAGTATAATTATACTTCCCGCTTTAGCGGGCGGTATATAGTGAACATGATGTTTGTTCCTCCGCCGTTCCTTCGTTATTCCATCCGCCATAGGGGTACACACTTTGTGGTGACAACTCCTCCAACATCACTTAGTTAAATTCAACGAAAATTTTACAGAATGATCTGTGCGATCAGTGCATATTACAATTCTACACCACTTATTCAAAAAATTGATTTGTGTTGATTTTCTTTTGTTGATTGTCTTTTTTTTACTTCTGGAGTCAAACGGGTAAGGATATATGTAAGTGATCAAAGTTTCTCTCTTTATTTTGCTCTTACGAAGAGATTGTGCGTGCTTTTAATATAAATATGCATTCCAAAAGCAGCAAAATCCCTTGATTGGAAGGCAATTTGGCTATTCAATTTGAAAAAGAATTTAATACTAATAAAATATTAAATAAATAAATAGCTGTCTAGAAAAACAGTCACATTAAAACTTGAAAATCTCCATCTGAGTCACGAATATACCCTCAAGATGGCCACCAGCTGGGAACATAGCTTAACAGAGGGACTATATGATATGAGGGTATAAAGGGTATAAAATATAAGGGTCTATGGCCTATGGTAGAACACCATGGCTTAGAATTCGAGACATGAGTAGCGAAATTACCTTTCCATACATTTGCAGTCAATTTGTCCGTAATATCAATGCTTCGAGGACCAACCAAATCCATCGATGGGAAGCAATTGCACAGTTTAGCAATATATATACAAAATAAGTTATAGAAAGATGAATAAAGATGAATGAAAATGTCTCTCAGAGTCTAGAGCTTTCAACGGACTTGTCAAGCCTGGAATGTTGTTAGTGATAATTTGTATGGGAGGACTTTTTGTTCTTTTATGTTCTTGTTTTTCCAAAAGTTAAAATATCGCAACTTCCTTGCCTTGAGTAAACAATTATATGGATTCAGAACCTGCATATAGCTATTTCGACAACGGATGCCTCTTCAGTGCTGTTAGTGTGCATGTATTTCAATGGTGATATGGATTATGACCTTATTGTTACATGCTGGAAGATGGAGCAAAAAATTAAAATTAAACTTTTAAAACTTCAGCGTTATTTTTAGAATACACATATCGAAATGTTTGAAAACACAAATATCTCAATATTCAGATAAAAAAAAAAAAAAAAAAAAAAAAAAAAAAAACACGACACAAGTATTATATTCTCTTTCCTCTCTCTGTGTTAATTCAAGGGTAATACACCTCTTCATGAATGTGTTACGTTACCTAAACCAGACTTGGAAGTGATAGCCATTTTAGTCATGAATGGAGCAGACTTTCTCCTAAAGAATAATCAGGTAAATATAGCTTATCTTCTTGTTCCAGTATCAAAAGCTATGCACCTGCACTATTGACAAATATTTTGACTGATTTTACCAGAGTCAGTCGTTTTTGGTCCAGATCACAATGTCATGGCGTAGGAAATAGTTCGGTATTTGGCGTCTTTTTATCAGTTTAACTCACCCTAGATAAATTATCTGATTACACATAATTTAAGAAGCGTATTTTTACTAATGATTTGAAGCAATTTGTTCATGTTTTGATAGTTAATACTACAAAAATTCATACACCACCGAATCCTCAGTATCAGGCAGACATATTATTGATTGTCTGTTGATCGTTATGTAGTAGAGTTATCTTTCTTTAAATTCTGTGTTTTTAAAATCGACCAATAATTATCATATTTATGATTACATCATATTTATTTTAATACTTGATCTAATTAAAAAGTATAAATTTTCATTAAATAGAATAATATATAGATATGATGGTCTTTAAATTCTGAATGTTGTTAATTTGAATTTCTATTATTAGAATTTACATGGAAATATTAATTTTTGTATATATTAAATGTTTAAACTAGCGGAAAAACCATTTGCTATCAATAGTTACTAATATTTCAAATCTAATTCTATGGTACGTAATAGTCCATAAACTAACGTGTGAATTAGTTTAAAAAAGGTACACTTTGTAGTACCTGACTAATTTATTTATTTGAAGCACGATGAAAACTCTAGTTTACCAAGGAAGGGTTTTTATTCCTGTCTACATCTTGATGTCAGTTAACTTATACCAACATAGTTTGAGCGGAAATATTTCATTATGGATATACATCGTATATCAATTAATTTTAGAAATAAAAGATATGGCCATGTCTTTTTTTTCAATCCTTAATCGTTCCGTATAGTATTAGTTCACTTTGATTTGAATAAAAATGTGTAATGTTTAAAGTCATATTATAATTATTATCTATAATAATAATGAGAATTGTGAAAAAACAAACAAACAAACAGCAAACAAAACTGAAATAGAAAAGACCCCTATGCTCGCAAATATCTGTCAAATTAGAGATTGTATTACATGTTGCAGAGACAAAGAGTTAATCTGTTGTAAAATTCGGTAATAACACGCGTGTGCGAGACTTCCCGTGAGGTATGTCGATTTTTAATTCCCAATACCTGTAATTTTAATTAGAACTGTACAGAAATGTCAACAAAACGTTTTTATTGAATATTGATAAATTGTCATGGATATTAATTGTAATATCAGGTTAGCACAATTATTAAATGACAATGCATCAGTAAAAACAATAACTTTACCATTGGATCATTGTGCCCGTACAGGTAAACTTTGACTAAAATTACGAGGAGTTTCGAACGGATTCTAGTGTTGCTTTACATGCGTGATGTTAACGATTTCGAGTAGTTGCTAATCTCTGTATGTCTCTAGATATTGATAGGCATTTAATTCAATTAAAATC
>MJUU01067422.1:39601-61129 GCA_002080025.1 Modiolus philippinarum
GTGTTGAAAATGACTGACCAGCGTTGACTCAACATCGGACAGACATTTTCAACACGGGTCAGTCTTTTACAGCACGGGAAGTGTTGAGAAGGACTGATCAGTGTTGATTCAACACTAAACAGACATTCTCAACAGATATCAGTCTTCTACAACACAGGTAGCGTTTAGATTGACTGATCGGCGTTTACTCAACACTGGCCAGACATTTACAACACAGACAAGTCATTTAGTAACCTCGGTATTTAGTTATTTAGAACAAAAGTAAATATTTTTATTTATTTAATCTTTATATTTATTTTTAATGTATTTGTTTTATGTATATTTTAATTATTTATCTTAAAGATTTCATTTACATTTTTATGAGTATTTATTTATGTTCATTTATTTATTTAATTTTATTTATATTTTTTATCATTTATTTCTTCATTTTTATATATAATAACTCTTCAATTCCTGGCCTTATCTGTTTATTCGTTCATGTATCTTTTTGCAAAAATGTAGGGACAAACTAAAACTGAATAGGTGAATATACATATAACCATGCCAGACCATACCTGCGACCTTGAATGATTTTGTGAGTATCGCGAAAATTTTCAAATGATATGTATGAAAAATTTTTGTAGACCCGCTCTTTGTCACGTTTCATCAGAATGAATTTTTAACAAAATAATTAGATTTTTGTTTTCTTTACTTTAATTTCGGAAACAATGACTCTTCTGTACGGAAAGTAACACAAAACCACAGACATATAATTAATTACTAGTACATGTCTCTGCATATAACACACAAATCGAACAAAATTATAATAACGGTAAGAACATTTGTATTCTTTACAAATGAACAAAACTACAGTTCACACTTTCGATTTCGTTATAAAGCCAATATTTTCATCGATCCTAATATTTACAGACACTCAGTCTCAACTCTTCACGAATTCATGTAAACATGTACACGTCGGAGTTATGTCCATCGGGTTGATGAGGTTTAAATGTCTTTATACTCTTTTGCATAATTGGATATTGTTATTTCCAAATTTTGTGTCCGTCCATGTTATGTTTTATAATGACCAATTGTGTTCTGTTATAATACTGGTTGATCTAGTAAACAATAAGCACCGACGATTGTGTATTGCATATGTTCTGTGTAGAAGAGACATTTAAACGTGTAAACTTGTAAATTTTTGTCTATGTCTATTACGGTTGGTGCTTGACATGTAATGTCTAGATAAGTCAAATATTGGAAAGCTTTAATATCTTTTGATATCCGTTTACTCCATCATGACTTGTCAGAAGAAAAACAATTTTCTTGGCTTGTTAACTTTAAATGCGTGGAAATACTATGAACCCCAAACACGTAAGCCCCACTTGGCATTGCATATTTTTATTTGCAATAGTGAATATAATATCATCTCAAACGAATTATACCTTTTCCATTTTATCTTTACCTTTTAAATATATATAATAAATAGCAATAATGGATGTTGCTTTGTTGTATGAGGTTCTTACAAATATCCAATTTTGCCTACTGTAACCAGGGAGTATACATAGTTATTGATTATTTTGGTTTGTATTGAACTTTAAGGCAACAACAGGACTGGCGGATACAGAGGGCATCCTGAAGCTTGAAACCACTCCTTTTCTAGGAAAAAAAGATATTCGTGCAGAAGTTAGACACATACCACAAAAAAAAAAAAAAACAAAAAAAACAAAAAAACAAAAAATGACCGAAATCTTCTTTTACTAAGGCTGGTTCTACCAGTGAGCAAACTCAAAAGAATTCTATGAATAGGAAGTCATTTTATTACAGTATTAGTACACCCTTTCCTGTTTAAGTAATCAAATATGCAATTACATTCACAGGTTAAGTATATTGATGAAGTTTCAATTTGCGGTCTTCTCGAACTGTTCGTTTTGTATGCATTGGTCGTTTAATTTCATTCACTCGGGGTCAATAAATGAACCCACAAGCTGTCAAATTTAAATGTTATCATTTAAATCATCGGAAGGCCAAGAAGACGCAGTGAAAGGTAAGATTTAAATAACAGGTATTTTACGTAATTTTATCTAGTGTAAGCAGAAGAATAACAGAAATTGTTCAAGTAATAACCCCATTAGCCCCGTTGAAAACACTGGGCATATCCCCTAAAATATCTCTGTTTTATTGTTATAGAAGAGGTCAGTAGGGTTATACCATCAACCTGACAACTTCCCTCCTGTTGTAACGTCTGAAAGTACGGCATTATTATCATATTGACACTTGGTCTTAAACAACTACAAGTTTTGGTAGTTTTCATGTAATGCCTTCAAAATCTGCCTACTACAATATCACTGGGGTCGAAGTGAGTGGCGAGAATTTCCTTAATTACGTGAATGCCATTTAATTTCAAAAGAAGCGACTCGATTATGTGCCTTATTTACGTCAATGTGCACCTTTTGCAGTCAATTTGTTATTGACTTCAATAAGGCATTTAATCTAGTCGCATCTATGGAAATCAAATGTCATTGACATCAATAGGGAAATTCTCGATACGCACTTCGGCACCTTTGAATATGAATTATTTGGTAAATAAAAGATTTAATCTTGGCCCAAGTGAAAATATATTTTAACCTTTACTTGTCATGAAAATAAATAATTTGATTTTGATTTGAAGAATAAACTTTTTGTAAATAATTTGATATGCCATTTGATGAAAAAATAAATAATTTGTTCGAGATTTTCTGGAAAATAAATAATTTTTAGGACAAAATGCCCAAATCAAATAGTCGTCTTCTTAGATCACCTCTGATAGCAAAGCAGGCAGTGTATTTTCATGAGGTTTTCCGTAGGGAAAACTTCATATTGCTGTCGAAATTGAAATTATCCCGAGTACGAATACGCCTTTAGATAAAACATACAAAACAATATGGCTTTTTGAGGACGTTATTGTAAATTAGGCATGAGCTATTTAACGTTAATTGTACAAATACCCGCCACGATGGTATTGAAGGAGTAAACGAGAGTTATTGTCGTGGTTTATAAAAACATCTATATTGATTGATTGATTGAATATTGTTTAACGTCTACTCAGTAATATTTCAGCTATATCAAGACGAGAACAAGTTTGTTAATAAATAATCACTTTGGGAAATGGAAAAGGCCATGGGACGGGAAATTCTGATTGCCACTGGAAAAGTAGGGTGAAATCGAAAAGGGCAGGGAAATTTAGCGTTGTAGCCGATCACCTACGGACCACTCAAAAAAGAGCTTGCTACAAGGGTTGTTTTAACGTGCAGGAAGCGTAGCATTTCTTCCAACACGTGGACCTGAGTTTACATCCCATCCGAAAGATAGGTTGTGTATTTATTAATTCCGCACAACCACGGAATAGGTCCTATTTCTATATCCCAGGGTTCCCTCGGGGTCCTCTGCTAGGAGGACTCATACTCCAAGCTCAGAGGATGCTGCGGACCTATTAATAAGCCGGGACCGCGTACGGCGGCATCTATATTGAAAAATATGTCTCTGATTCTATATAATGAAAGGGGTGGACAGGGAGAAAGGAGATAGGGACGGGAGAACGGAGAAAAGGGACAAACAAGGGAGAAAAACAAAAGGGAGACCGAGAGAAAGGAGGGAAAGGGGGGAAAAAGAAGAGAGACGAGAGACGCCCCGTCTAATTGTAAATTAGGCACGAGCTAGTTAACATAATACCCGCCACGGTGGCATTGACGGAGCAAACGAGAGTGCTTGTACATCTATATATTGAAAAATATAGATGATAATGAAAAATATGTCTCTGATTCTATATAGATGGACAGGGAGACTGAAGGAGAAAAGGAAATGGGGACGGGAGAAAGGAGAAAAAGAGATAGGGACTGGTTAAAGGAGAAAATGGACCAGAAAGGAGAAAAAACAAAAGGGAGACTGAGAGAAAGGAGAGAAGGGGAGGGAGAAAGAAGAGACGCCCCGGTCCGCCCCCTCATAAATGGTGAAAAATAAATAATGATATTAATAACCAGTCAAAAGTAGCACAATGCCGGGTGAGTTCAAGGAAAAAAAATAAAACTTCGAAAAGCTCAGTAGCATATAGCTGTCAACTACAGTCCAGGGTGGATTTTAACGGGATCGTAGAGAACGTACGTCCCCCCTTTTCACCACCAGTGAAAACAAGTGTTGTGGAAATTCTCCATTAAAATATTTCTATACTGTAATTTAACACTTCTTTACATATTGTACGTGTGTATGGTCATTATTATCAAGTAATTGATGATGAAAATGTTCAACAAAAGACACACATATATATAGTATGCCATTTCAAATTCTGAAATCCATTATTTATTTATTTCATTATTAATTTTGAAATTACACAAATTTAAAACATCTTTAACACGTTCGAGTCACTACAACATTGATTTAAGACGCCCTCGGGCTAATTAACACCTGGTCATGATGACGGGTGATGTCTTGACCACTTGTTTATTACATTTTGTAAATTGGTTAGATGTTGCATCATTCTAATAGCTTCCGGAGATGATAAATTCAGCGACATTTCCCACTTTTTCATTTCAGCGACAAAAAGCATATAAATTCAGCGACAAAAAGCATATAAATTCAGCGACAGATAATACTATCAGTTCAGCGACATTTACCTGTAAAACCAGGAGGTGGAGTAGGAGTTTTTGCAGGATATATATTATTTATAGTGACAAATTTATTATCCATAGAATAACCCATCATCTTAAAATTGGCAATTGTTTAGACTATCGAATATAATATCTGTGTACCTTTCTGTCTTCGAAGATGGGTGGTCATGAAAGTTTTGTTAAGTCTGTACTTGAACCCACCCATGAGGTTTTCTTATCTGCGTTTCTAAGGGATTTTGTTTTTTTTTGTCAAATAAAAAATCTATTCTACAGTTTTCACGTGGCGAATGTTATTTGACACTTCACGTCAATTTATAGCTTGTTTATATTGGAACATATGTAAACTTTTATCTATTTTCGCCTTCAACTACAAAAAAGTTCCAGGCAAGACAGCCCCGTATTCATTGACGTTGATTTTTACCTTCGAGAACTACCTCTAACTCGTACTCTATCCACTCTATCTGGTATACTTGACCTTATTAGAAAATTTACATCAATGTATATTTACTTTATTACTTTATATAGAGTTGTATTATTTCATCCTTTTATATGATTTCTTTAACATTCAGGGGCGCTGAATTAATATATGATACATAGAAAAAACGTCGCTGAAATGATATACGGAATTACTCAAAATATGTCCCTGAAGTGATAGTCGCTGAAATGATGATGTCGCTGAATTTATACGCACCCATAGCTTCCTATTTCTTATGTTTAATACACTAAAAATTTAACTCTGTACTACAAATATAAAAAATATATATTTAAAAATAACTTTTGAAAGACAAAATCCAGCATAATCGTATTTGCATATGCAGAAAAAGAACTCAGTATATACATATTTTTTCATCAATATGTTCAATTTTTTTTAATAATTATCTTAAACTGTTATCCCCGAAAATCGATAGAATAACTGATTTTCACGATTCTAAACCTCGTTCGATTCTGAGGGGGCGGACCTTTTTCGGGATGCCGGGATTTGATTATAATCTAAGTCCGGGATTTCCTTAGGGAAATAAATGCACCGGGAATCGGAATTTCATCTGTTTTTAAGTTCCTTAAATTTGTAGTTCGGGATTTCGGGATTTAGTAAAAATAAAGTTGGGATTCCGGGATGAGACCCCCTTCGCAACCCTTCAACCCCCAACCCAAAAACCGACCTTATTGAAACTTGCAATATCTAAATTTTACATTTTTTTTAAAGCTAAGGAGTATCTCCCTCATGCATAGTTCTGTCCTTAGCTGAATTTTGGCTTTTATATTTTGATTCATTTGGTTATTTGTTCTCTATCAGCTTTTACACGTTTTTCGGTTAATGGACTTCCAAATGTTTTGGTTTGATCTGCACTGAAGAGATATAAGTTGTCGAAATGCGTATATGCAGAAAATAAATTGAGAGTAACTTCGGTATCTTGTTATTTATTACCACTGGGCCGATGACTCTGTTGGTGGACTGTAAGTCCCCGAGGGTATTCACCAACCCAGTAGTCAGTACTTCGGTGCTGACCCGAAAACCGACCTTATTGAAACTGGCAATATCTAAATTTTACATAATTTTGTTTAAAACTAAGGAGTTTCTCCCTCATGCATAGCTCTGTCCTTAGCTGAATTTTGGCTTTTCAATTTATATTCATTTGGTTGTTTGTTCTCTATCAGCTTTTACACGTTTTTCGGTTAATGGACTTCCAAATGTTTTGGTTTGATCTGCACTGAAGAGACATAAGTTGTCGAAATGCGCATATGTAGAAAATAAATTGACAGTAACTTCGGTATTTTGTTTTTTCATAACAGTTACACTGTGAGAAGAACAAGCACATTGCTGAACATATTGAACCTATTGTATTGCCTATTTTCACAAGACGCGCTTATGTTCATTTATTTTTTAACTAAGCAGACTGTGTGCGTGTTTATGCATTTGCTCATCAATGAGCTCATTATTGAGTTTACCCTTTAATGTAGACTTTCCAGATAGGAACTCTCGTGTAATTGAAGGCGGAAACGATCCCCTCGGATACCAGTTAGAAGGAATACTGGATCTCTAAAATTATTGATATAAATGTATACCACATAAAAACACAAACTGTTTATTAAATTGAAGTGCATTTTAAATTTTTCCCATATGACAATTCTTTAACTAAATTTTATTTGACGAAAAACAATTAACCTTAAGTGCTACAAATTCACCCTTAGCTCAACAGTGTTCATTAATTAGAAAAGAACAGGACAGGACAGGACAGCATTTTTATTTGGTTTAAAATCCAATATACATAAGATTGATACCAATACATACAAAACGTCACAAACATGAAATAGATCAAAGTTATTATTACTTAAAACATAGTAGCCCTGTAAATTAATTTGTGTTTCCCTCTCAATGTATTGATGTATTGATTTTTTACATATAGGAAAATCTGTTATCGGAATGAACACGATCCAAAGTCCCGTATTGTTTGGGTTAACCCAAAAGATGAGTAATATTCTAAAAGTGTGCACTTCGGATTTCCAACGCGCATGCATGGATGCAGTTGCACGGCCTTCTCTCAGAGAGAATCACACCTCTCCTATAGAAGGGTCCTTTAAAACTGGATATTGGAGAAGATGGGATGGAAGGCTGTAGAAAGCTGAAAGATTTATGGGAATTATGGGATAAAGAGGTGGGAGTTAATTCATTGAGTTGACAGGTGGTAGAAAGGAGATGGGTGGGGTGGGAGAGAGTGGCCCGCTAAACACCCTCGGCACTTCCTCCTTTACTGGTACTAGACATGCTTTACTGCTTTAGCTAGAAAACTCTATATTCTGCGAAGACTATCACATGCTAAATGATTAGACATCAGTTGACGAAAACTGTCAAATTGCAGAATTTAGATTTGTAAAAAAATAAGTAATGAATTTATTATGAATGCATAGGGATGAATATTATGTCTCTGTGCTGTCGAAATTTCTAACGTTCCTGTCGGGTGCACAACAGAAAAAAGAAAAGAAGTAAACGCCTTTTCTTCTTTATATCCATTAACTACCAAATGGTTTAACTCGACCAGAAATTTGTCATACAAATTAAAAAAAGATCGACAAGTCAAGTAATAGGTGGATTTTCAACAAACAAAGGTATATGTAAGCTTAAAAACTGACTCTCAAACTCAAAGTAAATCCACAAAGAATATATTAAGACATAGATATATAATTATATGTCTCTGACTAAGGCAGTCATGCCAACACTTATTCTTCGATTGAACACAGAGAGTTGAATAGAAATTGCCATTTTTGTCCTGATGTAGATAAATTGTCAACAATGCATAGTTTTTGTTTTAAGTTAACTTTCTGTTCACACGGATCTTTTTCTTTCATCTTTTTATGGTTGTCAAATATACAATAACTCTCTATTAAAAGGGTTGAAGTACTGAATTTCTTGTTTCTAAACGAAAATAATTTTGATATTTATTATTTTTTTATTTATATTCTCTGTCTTTTAATTTAACCTGAACAGAGACATTTGAATAAGGAGATTGGAAGGTTATCGTTAAACCCATGTAAATATATTTTTTAGCAAACGGCAAAGAGATCATACGAGATACAACGAGACGCGTCATCCGCCATATTGTTTTTCTTTACGATATCGAAGCAGGAAAGAAGTGTTTCGTTACAAAATTGAGAATTATACCATTAAATTTTGTGTTGTTTTATTCCGGCGAGTTTTAAAATCATATTCAACAGAGTGACATTAGTTTTGACAATGGACATTTTTGTCAAAAGTTGTTTTTTAGTGAAAAAAATGTGAAAAAAAATTAAAACTTACTTTTTAGCTAAAATTGTAGCATTTTGGGGTTCAAACATAATTTGGCTAATATTGTAGAGATGTCTGTAACATCTTACCTATCAGACTAGCTTTTGAAGAAATTGCAATTTACTCACTCAATCAAACTCCAATGCTTGTAAAATTATGACAGCAATTTGAAGTTTGTCAAAATGAGTAGTTGCTGTGTCTCTAGGATGATGTAATACATCAAATAATCCTGAAAGAAAAATATTTTAATCTAACAATTCTGTCAATATATATTTTCCTTAGATCAATTCTAAAATTTTATCTTTTTAGTTTGTATTTTTCATTTTCTGGGAAAAAAATGAATGCTAAAATTTTATCTTTTCTTCTATTAACATTTTTATAATTTTGTGACAATAGAAACTAATGCTAAAATTTTATCTTTTCATCTATTAACATTTTTTTTCAATATAATTTTGTGACAATAGAAACTAATGCTAAAATTTTATCTTTTCATCTATTAACATTTTTTTCAATATAATTTTGTGACAACAAAAGTAATGCTAAAATTTTATCTTTTATACATACCTGACATACAACAGAAAATCTAATTTGGTAAAAAAAACATAAATACAAAAATACTGAAGTAACTCATACAAATTTAATAAAGAGATATGTACAGCATTTAACTGCAACTTATTCTAAAAAAAATCCTGTCTTATAGCATCGTAGGGGATTTTATGTATAATGAATATTAAAGCTAATTTTGGATCAGTAAGAATAACTATACATCTAGCAACTAATTGGCTCAAACATGTGCTAGAGGACGTATTAAACTCACCGTGGGACATGATTTGTGGTTCATTTTTGAAGGTCCATGGTGACTTAAAGATGATGAACCACAATGAGATCATCGTCCAGTTTTTGGTTTTGACCACATATATTCGGAACCTTGTCTCATGTACGTTTACTCCATACACTTTATTATTCTTTTGGTTGGAGTATTTATAAGATTCAACATTGAAAAGCTTGCTAAAGCAAAACATCAGAATGACTTCAGAATGGAAAACAAATATTAAAGCTGCCTCGAGTCGAGAAGCTATGATCGTTAATTTACCACATATTCAATTTAGGAGTTTAGCCAATGTACAATTACTCTTCACTTTCATCGCGATTTTTTTCAAATACTTACCTGTACTACAAGGAAAATTTACCATGCCCAACCAGTTTAATACCTGTGAGAAATGTTACTTGATGAGACCATTGAAATCTGCCTCAAGATATTTGTCGATAAAATACTCGTCTAAAAAGCACGTCAATTTCAGGAACATGCCTGGTTTCCACTGTATGAATGTTGAAAAAGAAACATTGCATCAACTGTACATTATATAACGGCCTTTGTTGTGATTTAAACAAAATATACATTAAAACTTCCTTGTACATTGTATATGTCCGCCATATTGCCATTCATTGTCACTAAAGCGCTTAACAATAATGGCATTATCATCGAGCTTTAAACGTTTAATTGATTTATTGTTTATTTTTATATTTTTGCGCCTAAAAGTTTCGTATATATGACATAATAAAGATAAATTACTTACAATACATAAATAATAAACTGTAAATTAAATCTATTTATCTTTCAAAATAGAAATAATATACTTGAAACTTGAGTAGTGCATATTGTCCTATACAGCCATGAGATGCGGGGACCGGGTGCGGTGACCTGGAAAAGTCTCCAGCGACTCTCACCCATTTGAACTTTCACACTTAAAATGTTTAAAAGAAATGTGGCGTTAACCGTAAAACTACAAGCATTGCATGCTTAGAAGAAGTAAATAGAACATCTCTGCATTTCAAAGTTCAATATTACACATTGTAAAATTTTTAAACCACATTCTCACTGATGATTCTCCTGATAATTCTCCCCAAATGATATCTTCAATGAGGTCAAAGAATATATATTTATATTTTTGTTTCAACAATGTAGGCAAACGGAATAGAAAAAGTGGTGGTTGGTACCCGTAAACCGGTTAAACCCTATCACTAACTGTCAGTTAGTGCCGGTAACAAGTCCGGCTATTACGATTTCCTGTTTAATTAAGAGCAATTCCCTGGAAATACCAGATAATTTATATTTAGGTGCGGCACGGCATATCACGGATTTTGCTGAATTTCATTTTATAGGCTGATATATTTTTTTTTACCAATAAATAACAAAACCATGCAGCACTTGGTTATAATTCTTGGCACCCGTTGCAATGGTAGCCATTTTGGACCATCACTGGTACAACAAAAATATGCCATTTTCAAACTTTTATTCATCATTAGAAAGTGAAAGAATTTTCAATTTAAGTTTTTTGTGTACTTCATATGTTGTCTTAATAGCAAAGTCAGCAAGAGTTTTTAAACTTACCGTGTACATATGTAGTTAGAACGAGGCTACTAAAATTATTAAGAAATTGATAAATTTCGGATGCAAAAATCAGCCATAATGTATGCATTTTTTTTTCTAATTTTTGAATAGTTTTTAGTTCAATGTTTATAAAAATATCAGTTGGAAAATACCAAGTTAAACAATAGCCTTTTACTATGAAAATGTTATTGGTAACAGCTGTTTAGCATATCTACCAAATTATATCATTTTAACTTGCCGTGACCTTCAAATGATTCCAATGTTAAAGTCATGATGTCAAGATCATCCGAAAAATGAAACAGTTTTCCAAAAACAATGACAAAAATAAATTTTTAAATGACCTGGACTTGGATGCATATGACCTTCAAGTAATTTCAAGGTCATAATCTATTGAAATTGAGGTCAAGGTCAAGAGCGATATGGCAGACTGATATGTACTAAACAAGACCAAGCTATATACAAAATATCATTGACTTATAGCTTGTTGTTATTGAGAAACAGATTTAAGCAAAAAAAACTTAACCTGGGAACCAGACCGTGCAACTGAGGTCAAGGTTAAAAGCCATATAACTGACTGACATGTGCTAACCAAGACCAAGCTATATACCAAATACCATTGACCTATAACTTGTAGTTTTTGAGAACAGGCTTAAGCAAAAAAACTTGACCTGGTCATTGGACCATGAATTGAGGTCAAGGTCAAAATTCATATGGCAAAAAGTCGTGTACTAACCAAAACCAAGCTATATACCAAAAATCATTGACATATCATTTGTAGTTATTGAAAAACAGACTTAAGTAAAAACTTAACATTGTTCCTGGACCATGAAATTGATGTCAAGGTCAAAAAGCCATATGACAGACTGACATGTACTAACCAAGACCAAGCTATATACCAAATATTATTGACCTATAGATTCTCGTTATTGAGAATCACACTTTAGTAAAAAAAAACTTACCTTGGTCACTGTATTGGAGTTAACATATGTGTTATGGTCTAGTGTCCATTTCCTCCATATTCTTTCGTAAAATATTTAATCAAAACTAAACTATATACCAAATATCATTGACATATACCTTGTAGGTATTGAGAAGCAGATTTAAGCCAAAAAAAAACTTAACCTGGGCACTAGACCGTGAAATTGAGGTCAAGGTCAAACAGCCATATAGCAGACTGACATGTACTAACCAAGACCAAGCTATATACCAAATATTATTGACCTATAGATTCTTATTATTGAGAATCAGACTTAAGCAAAAAAAAAAAAAAATACCTTGGTCACTGTAACCTACAATTGAGGTCAAGGTCAAAAGCCATATGGCAGACAGACATATATTAACAAAGATCAAGCTATCTAACAAATATCATCGACCTATAGCTTGTAGTTATTGAGAAGAAGACTTAAGCAAAAAAACTTCAACTGGTCAATGGTCCTTGAAATTGAGGTCAAGGTCATAAGCCATATAGCATACTGACATGAGCTAACCAAGACCAAGCTATATACCAAATATCATTAACCTATAGTCATTAACCTATAGCTTGTAGTTATTGAGAAACAGACATAAGCAAAACAATTTAACCTGGGCACCGGACCATGTAATTGAGGTCAATGTCAAAAGCCATATGGCAGACAGACATGTACTTACCAAGATCAAGCTATATACCAAAAATCATTGACATATCATTTGTAGTTATTGAGAAACAGACTTAAGCAAAAAAACTTTACCTGGTCACCGGATGGTGAAATTGGTGTCAAAGTCAAAAGCCATCTGCCAGACTGACATGTACTAACCATGACCAAGCTATATACCAAATATCGTTGACATATCACTTGTAGTTATTTAGAACCAGATTTAAGCATAAAAAAACTTAACCTTGACTTAAAAACTTATATTTGGGCACAGGACCGTGAAAATAGGGTCAAGGTCATAAGCAATATGACAGAATGACATGTACTAACAAAGACCAAGCTATATACCAAATATCATTGACATATCATTTGGAGTTATTGAGAAACGGACTTAACTTAACCTGGTCACTTGACCGCGAAATATAGGTTAAGTTCATATGATTTTGAGTCCGGCAGATGGTGTTCGCTGCGAGCTACCTATGGACCAAATATAATGTTCCTACATCTAAGGCTTCTATATAATAACTTGAGTTTACGTCGCCGTCATACTTTGCTCGCCTATGTCTCGCTTTCCACGATTTTCGTCGCAGGCGAGACAAAAAACTTAACCATGTTCACTACGCCATGGCAATGTCAAAAGCCATATGGCAGAATGACATGTACTTATTAAGACCAAACTATATACCAAATATCATAGACATATCACCTGTCGTTATGGAGAAACAGACTTAAGCAAAAAACGTTAACCTGGGCATTGGACTGTAAAATTGAGATCAAGTTCAAGGGCCATATGGAAAACTTACATATACTTATCAAGACGAAGCTATATTCCATATATCATCGACTTAGCATTTGTAATTATTGAGAAACAGACTTCAGCAAAAAAAAACTACATCTTGGCAATGGACCGTGAAATTTAGGTTATGGTCAAATACTATATGGCAGACTGACATGTACTAACCAAGACCAAGTTTTATTCAAAATATCATTGACATATCACTTGTAGTTATTGAAAAGTAGACTTAAGCAAAAAACTTAACCAGGGCACTGGACCGTTAAATTGAGGCCAAGGTCAAAAGCCACATGGTAGACTGACATGTATAAAATAAGACCAAACTACAAAATACAATCTGTTTAAGGCAGATCGTGTTTCAAGGTTGTATTAAAATGAAGGTATATGGAGTAAATTAATTGAGACGAAGTCTCTATAAATACATTATAATACTAAGCAATGGAACATCGCTTTTTTGTTGTTCTTCATCGTTAAGTCACCATGAGCTGGAGCTGGATGAGCTGGATGACCACTTCGGAAAATTATTCATTGCAGCTACTAGAAATACATAATTTTAACAAATTTTTAAAATGCATAACCTTATTTGTAATTTTGTAACACCATCGAAACTAGATAGGTGAACTGTACATTAATGAAATATTGTATTGTGATTCTTTATCATTTCCGTCTTCCAGAGGTTTTGATTTTATTTGCACTGATGAGGCATGAACTGCCAGAATGGTGATTTTTTTGTATTCAAATTACATAACAAGTCCTTTGATTTTCATCTAAACAACACATTTCTTTGATAGAGTCATTTATTTCCATTCTTTGATTCAGTTATCTATTTCCACAGAACAAGCATCCAACTTCAATAATTATGAAAGTATAGAAATATGTAAAACAAACATGACAAATATAATGTTCATTTCATAGAAATTTATCTAGTACTGGATTTCTCACTGTTCAATAGAAAAATTCTAATAAATCTACAACAATGTACTTATCAGTAGAACATTTGCATTGAATTGACATATAAAAATGACAAATAGGAAAAGTTCATTTCAGTACTGAAGCTACATACATGCATTTACTACTGTTGTGTACAAAAAATTTGAATTAACTTTGTTCTTTGTTACAAAAATGACTTGAAAAGCATGAAAACTAAGATGTAACGCATGAAAACTAATTTGTAAAGCATGAAATCCAAATTATCAGAGCATGAAATCGACTTTATCAAATCATTAAATGATGTAAAAACAGCATTACTTATGTTTAGCAATAAATATGCCTATATTTTAAAACTAAAGTAATGATATAGTCTCTCGTGAACACCTGTAGTTATGGACAGTCAAAACACATATATAATCTCAATATATACTAGCCACAAAAAGAAACGATTTCCATCTTACAAAGTAGCTGCAAAAAATTACTAAGCATTGAAAAAGAAGGTGCATGACTGCTAATCTGCTAAAAACCAATTTACAAAGTAGCTGCAAAAAATTACTAAGCATTGAAAAAGAAGGTGCATGACTGCTAATCTGCTAAAAACCAATTCTAAAAGATGTCCTCAAAAGTCACAGGGAGCTCATGAATAGACTCATGTCAATTCTGTTAATTCTGAATATGCGAAATTACAGGAAAATGCATGTTTTGAGATTGTTTTGCGTGCTCAAATCAGAGATGAGGAGGCTGAGAAAAATTTGATTGTTTTTTGTATCCCAAGATGCAAAGGCAAATGAAAATTTCAAATTATTTCAAAATTTGAAGTTTTACAACTTTTTCCGTAAATGTCGTTTTAAGCAATTTTTAAAGAAAAATAGGGATCTTCACAAAATTTTCGTAACATTATGAAAGGAACGAAACAAAAAGTGTATGCAAATGTCTCTTCATAGGTCAAACCATCTGTTGACAATTTTTTTTTTAAATTACACACTGTTGAAAATTTTAGGCAAAGATTAGATTTGCGAAAATTTCAAGAAATTAATTTTTAGCATTATGAAAGTTTTTGTGAAACACGTTTTGTCTGCGACAAGCTCCAGACCAACATCATCCATTAATTTTGAACATTAATCAAAACTTGAAGAAAAAAGTGCATTTCTTGGAAAACAGAAATCAAAATTTAGCAGCATCTAGGGACGTCACCATCCAAATTTTTAAAAACTTTTTTAGCAAATAAAATGCAAATACTACTTCATTACTTGTATTGGATTTAACTAGACACTGAGCCTGTATCGCTCAACTGACAAAATGCTGAACAGCAGGGTTTTGATGTTCTGCATGGTGGCCATGTTTTATGTGAATTTCCCATAGGGCCAAAATAAACTATGTTCTGTGCTGGCGGCCATGCTTTTTATTGGATCGGAACGAAATAAGCAATCTTTGTTCAGGACCTTTAGTACATCATTCCTGTAAAGTTTGGTTGAATTTGCTTCAGTGGTTTCAGAGGAGTATAAGAAAATAAGAATTCTCCCATAGAGTCCAATGTTAAACTATGTTCCGTGCTGGCGGCCATGTTTTTTATCGGATCGGAACGAAATAAGCAATCTTTGTTAAGGATCTTTAGTACATCATTCCTGTAAAGTTTGGTTGAATTTGCTTCAGCGGTTTCAGAGGAGTATAAGAAAATAAGAATTCTCCCATAGAGTCCAATGTTAAACTATGTTCCGTGCTGGCAGCCATGTTTTTATTGGATCAGAAAGAAATAAGTAATCTTTGTTGAGGACCTTCCATACATCATTCCTGTAAAGTTTGGTTGAATTTGCTTCAGTGGTTTCAGAGGAGAAGATGAAAATGTGAATTTCCCATATAGGGGAAATGTTAAACTATCTTCCGTGCTGGTGGCCATGTTTTTTATCGGATCAGAAGTAAATGAGCAATCTTTGTTTGGACCTTTAGTATATAATTCCTGTAAAATTTGGTTGAATTTGCTTCAGAGGTTTCTGAGGAGAAGAAGAAAATGTGAATTCACCCATAGGGTCTGATGTTAAACCTAAGTTCCGCGCTGGCGGCCATGTTTTTATAGGATTGGAACAAAATGAGCAATCTTTGTTAAGGACCTTTAGTACATCATTCCTGTAAAGTTTGGTTGCATTTTCTTCAGTGGTTTAAGAGGAGAAGAAGAAAATGTATAATGTTGACTTTTTTTGAAATGGTAAGAGGTATGTCAACATTATACAGAAAGCTTATATCTAGAGGAATCCAAAGAAAAAATTCCCATCGAAATCAAATGAAAAATAAAGATTTCATAAATTTCGAAAAATTGCAATTTTGGCCCCTTTGACCCCTTGTAGCTTGTAAACAGTAAGAGCTACACAAATTCCATTGACCTAAAGCTGAAACCTTCTGTCAAGAGGAATCCAAAGAATAAAAAACATCAAAATCTGACGAAAAATAAAAATTTTAGGTAATCTGCAAATTTGCAATTTTGTCCCTTTTTGGCCCCTCATAGCTCGTAAAGGAAACAATTGTCAAAAAACTGATGGGGCATCTCTATGCATATTTTCAAAAGGAATCCATTGCAAAAAACTGCGTCAAAATAGGACTAAAAATAAATAAAATAAAATTTTTGAAAATTGCCCCTTTTGGGCCCCATTTATCTCCTGAACAGTACATCCCTTGTAAAATTCTTTGACATACTACTAATAGGAAATTTAATTAGGAACACGCCGAAAGAAACCCAATCAAAATCCAATAAATAATAAATATTCTACAGCCAAATATGTGAAAACACCCAATTTTGCCCCTTTTTGCCCCTTTTTTTAAAATGGAAGGGGCAAAAATAACCAAAACCCAACCCAGCCTTCCTTTTGTGCCAAGGAACACTATGGTAAAATTTCATAAGGATTGGTCAACTGGAACTTAAGTTATTGACCAAAAACAAAAGTGTCTACAGAGGACAACGACGACGACAGCGCCATACCATTATATGACCTCAAATTTTTGCGGTCGTATAAAAACATGTTCCCTCACGGTTTTCGAGTTATTGGCCAAAAACTACAATTTACTCCTATGTTTTTTTTTAGTAGCGGTGGCCATGTTTTTTTTACTTGCTGCAATGAAAATAACAAATTTGAAACTAGATATCCTAGTGATGATTTACTTAATGTTTGGTTGCATTTGGCCCAGTGGTTTCAGAGGAGAAGATTTTTGAAAGTGAGCTAACGACGGAAGGACGGACGGACGGATGGACAAACGACGGACGCAAAGTGATGGCAAAAGCTCACCCTGGCTAAGCCAGGTGAGCTGAAAATAGTATACTACAAAATAAGCACCCACTTGCACTGCAATATATGAAAATCTATACACCCATTCCAATTTTAATCAAAATCATCAGGGCTGCTGATTTATAAAATAGATTGTTTATTCAAAATGAGTTTTTCTACATCATTGTTATTAAATGGTTATTTACAAATAACAACTTTAAATGTTAAGAATGTATAGAAGAACATATTTTATTAGCTTAGGATTTAATTGTAGTTTAATAAGTACAGACAAGAGTTTTATGTAAATTGAATATTCTAGATTTTAACTTGAGCAGAACAGTAAAAAGCTATTCCTTTTTAATATACCAAGCTTATCCAGGTCTGCCACGGGGGGCAATGTTTTGAGTTTCTGGGTGTGTTTGTTTTCTACTTATTCTCAGCCTTGCCATAGGAGAATTTAATAATGGCTCAATACTGGGTGTGTTATACTGACATTCTGCAATTTGAGTCATTCTTTCTCTTCTAAATTTGGTACATTTGTTACAACGACAATGTGGTTGGCAATGAGTTGTGTACCAATTGAAATATCTAGCAGCATGCTGATAAGAGTATTTCCATTTATGATAGCTTGCATTAAACTTTTCATAAATTAAAAACTTTGGTAACCTACATTGCTCAAAAATATTTGAGACGAGAGTAAAATACCTATTGAATATCAGTGTATGCAATGCCTTTAAATATGGCTTAGCCCCATGAATAGGGATTTCAGGCAAAACAGATTCTAAAAAATTTTCACTAAATATAAAATAACAAGAAATATCAACAACATCATGAAAATATTCTAACTTACATTTACTACTCATTTCTATGGACTCTACTAAATTGAGAAACGCATCTACACAAAAAATCTCCATATGTACAACTGATTCATGTCTCCTAT
Source organism: Modiolus philippinarum (assembly GCA_002080025.1). Lineage (NCBI taxonomy): Eukaryota > Metazoa > Mollusca > Bivalvia > Mytilida > Modiolidae > Modiolus > Modiolus philippinarum. The sequence continues at coordinate 57,945 of MJUU01067422.1, forward strand.
TGAGCATTTCAATAAATTCAGATTCTTCTGATAATATTTGCATTGCTTTGCCGGGGGGTAATATGACCTTGTGGTCATCAGCAAAGTGAAATGCAAAATTAGCCATTTGGTACCATAAAAATATATTTTTCTTATGATTATTAACCCACTATCCCACCCCCAAATGGCTATCACTTAAAATCGTAAGCAAATTCAAAAAATACTTTAGCATTACAAACATCTATCTCTAGTTATCAATTGTACATTCGCAGTGAATTGACAAACCTCATAAATTAAAAACAAGTTGGAAAAAAACTGAAGCTACATAATATTTCAACTCCAATCAACTTTGTGTTACAAACAAAAACATGAATTACATTTTTTTTTCTACTAAATCAATTTGCAAAGCCTAAAAACTGATTTGAAAAGCATGAAAACCAAATAATCAAAGCATGAAAACTTATTAATCAAATCATTATATGATGTAAAGACAGCATTACTTATAGCATAACCATGGTTAAATAAAGTGTCCTATATTGTTAAACTACAGTAAATGATGCAGTTTCTAGTGAACACCTGTATATATGGACAGTCAAAACACACATGTGTAATCTCAATATATTACATGTACAATTGGTATAATACTACACAATAATATTCAGAAAAGGTACTATTTGTAAACAGGAAGTGGTGTAAGTTCATATGGTCAATAAAGGGCTACGCCGAGCGCAGCATGATACGACCACAGCATGTCGACCACTGAAATTTGAACAAGTGTTATTTTTAAGTAAGTATGGACATACTAAAGAGATTGACACAATAATTAGATGGAAACAGTAAGGAGATTGACCCAGTAATTAGCTGGACACAAACTAGGGAAAATAAAAATTAGCCCTTATGACTCCTTATGATTCATCTTTGTCCCCTTATAGCTCTGAAACAGTAAGAGCTACGCAAAATCCATTGACAAAATCTGTAAGCTTATATCAAGAGGAATCCACAGAAAAAAATCCTGTCGAAATCCGCTGAAAAATATAAATTTAGGTAATCTGTTAATTTGCAGCTTTGGCCCCTTTTAACCCCTATAGCTCAGAAACGGTAAGAGCTACGCAAAATCCATTGACATACTGCAGAAAGCTAATATCAAGAGGAATCTAAAGAAAAAAATCCCGTCGAAATCCGGTGAAAAATAAAAATTTTAGGTAAACTGCAAATTTTGCAGTTTTGGCCCCTTTGACCCCTTATAGCTCGGAAACGGTAAGAGCTACACTAAATCCGTTGCATACTACTGAAAGCTTATATCAAAAGGAATCCAAAGAAAAAAATCCCATCGAAATCCGATGAAAAATAAAAATTTTAGGTAATCTGCAAATTTGCAATTTTGGCACCGTTCGGCCCCTCATAGCTCGGAAAGGAAACAATTTAACAAAAATCTAATAATTGAACGCTGCATTAATTTTTTATAAGGAATCCATTGAAAAAAACTGCATCAAAATCGGACTAAAAAATTAAAAAAACATTTTTTTTGGATTCCTCCTGTCAGGGCCCAATTTATCTCATGAACGGTACATGCGATATGAAATCCGTTTACATACTACTGGTTGGAAATTTAATAAGGAGCACACTAAAAGAAACCCCATAAAAATCTGATAAATAATAAATATTCTATAACCTAATATATTAGAACACCCAATTTTGGCCCTTTTTGGCCCTTTTTTTCAAAAACGGGAGGGGCTACATACCCAAAAGCAATCCCAGCCTTCCCTTTGTGCCAAGGAACATTGTGTTAAAATTTCATAAAGATTGGTCAATCAGAACTTAAGTTATCGCACGGAAACGAAGTGTCTACAGACGCCGACGCCGCCGACGACAACGCCGCCGCCGACGCCGCCAGTATCATACTAAAATACGACCTCAAAAATTTTTTTGCGGTCGTATAAAAAGGGAAGGCACAGTCAAGATGTACTACCGTGCAAAATATCAAACAACTTAGACAGAAATTGAGACTGTTAGACAATACATGGTTGCTTTGAATGAATCTTACAAATACAATTTTACTTATTGCCAACAAATCTCTAGCACAAAACAATACTACTGTATCAGCCGATATCTTAACCAAAATTTTATTCTCACTTTATTCATAGACGATGTAAGCAAATGATAATCGGATGCTACATAATACATTGTACACCATACTGTGTAATTTGTAATGTGTATTATAGGAAATCATAATAAAATCATTGATTCGAGTGATGTTGAGCCTATGGTACAAGGATAGTGTACAAATTTCAAAGGTAATTAACTATGACTGCTTGTGCATTGGTAAAAAAATTCTAATAATTTTTACTACTGATTGATCAACATCAATGACCTACCACAAGTAGATTATGTTCTTGGCCCCAGAAAAAATTTAAAGATTCAACAAAAAAAATTTTCAAAGACCTTGGAACTTGACTGCAGGGGAAAAGACATAAAATATACTACCACAGACATTCTGTACTGATGATAATGCAACTGAATATCAAATATCAATAGGATACCAGGAGTGGTTGATGTTAAACACACTCAAGTTAAAACTTAAACAGTTTAAATATCAAAGTCAGTGGAACCTGATTTGGGGGGGGGGGGAATAAAATTGTGCCAAAACTGTACTGATGCTGATGTAACTGCATACCAAATATAAATGAGCTACCATTAGTGGCTGATGTTATTCGAACTCAATCAAAAACCTACACAGATAAATTTCAAAGTCATTGGAGCATGACTGCAGGGACATAAACATAAAACGGTGATGAAACTGATCTGAGCTGATGCTAATGTAACTGCATAACAAACATCAATGGGCTACCATCAAAGGTAGCATCAAATACCATAATACGTCTGTCAAAGACAGGTGTATAAAAACAAGAGTGGACCCTAAAAGATGTCTCGCCCGTCCCTGCTTGTCACTAAAACAGTCATGTACTACTCAAGAGCAACCTACAAGCCAAATATTATTACCATACCACTTACAGTTATTAAGAAAATATTCTAATAAAACACTCAATTTTGTTCACTAGACCATGAAAATGAGGTCAAGGACAAAAGCCATATGACAGACTGACATGTACTAACCAAGACCAAGCTATATACCAAATATCATTCACCTATGGCTTGTAATTATTGAGAAACAGACTTAAGCAAAAAAACTTAACCTGGTCGCTGGA